>JAODAL010006005.1:0-137922 GCA_025379985.1 Phyllomedusa bahiana | reverse complement strand
GCTCCCACCGCGTGAATTTACAGTGGTAGATGCTGCTTTAAAATTCTCTAGCTAACTACAAAAAATCTTAAAATCCTAATCAAACTAAATTGAAGGGAAATCACAGCTAAATAGTAGAGGTTTGTCTGTGCAGAAATAGACTAATTTCGCTGAGCTGTTTGGCCACAGGCAGAGCGCAGGTCCTATCCCTATGAGACCCCTGAGGAGACACTGAGGCTAAAAACGGGAAACGTGTTCTATGTAAAACGAGGTCATGTGATTTTTCCACCCAATCGCAACCATAACATCCCAGTCATGACGTTCGCACACACATCTCACCCTGCTCTATTTTTGTAATCTCATTTGCTGGCCGCCAAAATTACAGGAAGCGCCGAAAAAAGGCGCGATCTTAATAGATGATGCACAGATTTTAACCTTAATTAACGCATGATCTGGAAATTTCGATCACCATAAAAACCTTGCCGATTTCAACTTTGTCGATAAAAATCGCTCAACACTAGTTAGGGGCAGTCATAGGGTGAGTTTTTGATGGACAGCATTATTAATTGTATTGTAAAATGTTTACTGCCCACGTAGCCAAGGAATCTATTCAAACTTCTGCATTCAGAAGTAAGATCATTACAAGTGCTTGATTAGGACCTGATACTGCATTGACCAGACATGAACATTTTCTAAGGTTGCCACATCTTGCATCTGAATTCTTCTCTCTATCCCTAAAGCTAAATGTAACCATAGATTTAAATCTAAGTTCAGGGTCAGGGTTTGCAGGGAATGTTAGGGGTTAGCTTCCCTTTACCTGCTGCAGCATGACTTCTGGTGGTACCCTTCAACATCACTTCTAGTATATTTAGGCTACCCCTATGTCATGGAAAATGGAAGTGACTTGATCTTGGATATCGAACGTTATTTGACACTGATATTAAACATAGCACCTGGAGTGACACTTAACGCCTAAACATTTTAACCCTAATCCTGAACATAATTTAAGGTTAGTTTAGGGTTGTCTTTTTGCCAATTTTTGCCAAATTTAGGCTTAAATTGAATTGTTTTGATTTGAGTCAAATTCAACATCTACTCAAGCCACAATGCTATTCACAAGTGTCAGATGAGTATTTCAAGAAACATTAAAGCATTACCACCACTCGTTGTGCGTCATCTAGCAGATATCATGTTGCCAAATTACCCATAAGTCAAATTATGGGGCTTAAGGGCAGCATATGGCAGCACAGGGAATGCCCAGGTACTGAAAATGTGGATCTGCCAAGCGGCTTGCTAAACTGGGGTTCCGATTCTAAGGGAGCTCCTGGAATTCACCCTTACTCTCCATAAGAAGGAGTGTACTGTAGGGGAGTGCAAGGTCCCTAGCATTTTCATGTATTGCTGGCAGTAACACTGGTGCAGAAGTAGCATAGCCAGGAACATATCCAAGGGTGTTCACCAACAAAGCAGAAAGAAGATAAGAGCAAAGTCAGGAACTGGACCATGGGTTAGAGCCACAGGTAGAACGACAGGAGGTATGATGAACAATCCCAAGTGAGAGACAAAAGCTTTATTTTGGATCAAGGCTGAATTCAGGATCAGGGTCAACTGGAAGTCACAACCAGGAAATATCCAAAAGGAATAAGAGCCAGGACAAAGTATGAACCTCAGTCTGTAAGCAAAACATGGTAGAACTATTTCCTTTTAATCAGGCAATCATCATTAGCTGCTGGATGCTTTAGAAACCCATTAGGCTACGCAGCAAGAACAGTAGAGCCATGGCCCATCTCTCTATGGCAGAAGATGGGAACTAGAGCAGCCAAGGAGGAAGTGTCTGGTTTCCTATTACAGGGATGCAACCACTGAAAGGATGCAGCATTGGAATGAGGTGCGGTAAGGTACGTTATGTCTCCATAGGACAAAGCCTGCAGATGTGATCAGTCAATAAGGTCTTATGCTTGGCAAATGACATTGGGAAGACAATGTTTTTACATCTCTAAAATGTAGAAAGGCACCAATAAAAATTGTATTGTGGTACCCCCAACTTACAGCAAGGTCCTTCCATGTATCAGTTCAGTTATGACTGAAGGCATACTTTAAACCCTTAAAAAATTTTCATCACATTCATTTTTCCTCTCCGGCTTCCAAGTGCCGACACTTTTTTATTTTTGCATCTTCATAGACACAAGGGGCACAAGGGGGCGTATGAACGGGGCTGCGGCAGAAGTCTGGCGTCTTTTCAGCCCGAAAACTGGTGCAGCCCTGTTGACTTTATATTTAACCACTGGAGCAAATTGGTTCTTGCCTTGTGGGTTCCAGGGCATTCACCAGTGGGGAGGCTGGGCTTTAAATCCTTTTCTCTCTCCCTTCACCCACATTTTCCCCACCCTTGGTTGAACTTGATGGACACGTGTCTTCTTTCAACCGTACTAACTATGTAACTATGTAACCAGACGCGCTCCAATATCAGGTGTCCGCGGCACTTTGTAATGCTGGAGGCGTATTGCACTACAACTGTATAAAGCTGCACATTTATAGCTTCAGTACAGTAAATCCAGGCGCATTACTGCTGGAGCAGGTAGAGCACTTTAAAAGTGGTTTACCTGAACCTGAGTTGTCACTTTGTAGCTAGAAAGTGCTAAATCTATGACCCGCAGTAGACCAGGTTCATAGATTCAGGTGCATTCTACAGTACGCTACTCATGTGCACAAAAAAAAATGGTGCCTGGATGCCAAAATACATACATGTCGCCCATGAGGTCTTGTTTTTTGTGGGACAAAATGTTCTTTTCAATGGTGTCATTGACCATACCATAGATTGTACTCGCAAACCCCTCAAAGAATTCTGTGTGGAATGTGAAAAAAACATTGCGGGGTTGGCATTTATACAGAGTTCACTCTTTGGTATAATTAACACATTATCTGTATTCTGCTGGTCGGTGCGATTCCAGTTATATCACATGTGTAGTGTTTTCGATTTAATACTTTTTTTAATACATTTTACATTTGCGCTGCAGCACCTTTTTTGCAACCAATAACTTTTTGGTTTTTCCACTTATGGACCTGACTGAGGGGGCATTTTTTTGCAGACTGACGAGTACTTTTTACTGGCACCATTTTGGGATACAACCAACTTTTGATCACTTTTTGTTTGAATCTTTTGAGGACATGAAAGGAACAAAAATACGCAGTTTTGGTGTTGGGAATATTTTTTTTTCTTATGGTGTTCACTGTACAGGATAAATGATGTTAGATTTTTTTAGTTCGGACTTTTATGGATGTGGCGATACCAATTGTCTGTAACTTTTTATTATTTTATTTGTAAAATGGCAAAAGTGGGATTATTAGAACCTTTATTATACTTTGTTTTATTTTATTATCATTTATTATTTTTAAAACTTTTTTTTAACTTATATATGCAGTCTCTTTAGGGTAACTGACCACTAGAGGCGTGATGTACACCATTCTGCATTATATATCACCATTCTGCAGTTGTGATCATTGCAACATCTCAATGTTAAGCAGCAAGGATTGAAGCTGGCTCTGATATATTGCATATAGAGCATATAGAGCATATAGTGGGCTCTGCGAGTGAGTCTGCTCCATACCTCCTTAGCGTTCCAATGACGTACTAAAATGTCATGATGCACTATGGAGTTAAGGGCACCAAAACAAGATTTTTATAGAGGACAAAGATGATAAATGGGTTCTATGTGAATTTTTTCTCAATCCGGAATACTTAGAGGGGTATTTCCATCACAGAAAGGTCTGCTGCAATAGCCAATTACTGGTAAATAAGCAGTTTTCAGAATGCATGTTATTAAAAAATATGTATGCTTTACCTAATATGGGCCTTTTTTGCACCTTTAACTTGTTCTCTTGTCTCCTTTGTTACCGACCACCACTGTGCACTTTCATTATTGCAGTGTTATCAAAGACTGTCTGAGAATAAATTCCTGTGGCCTGCCTGGCTTTGAGGAGGGAGGAGGAGTACACACGGTTATCTCAGCCAGGCCACAGGAACTTTTTCTCAGTCTTTGATAACGCTGCATTAGGCCACTAATCAAAGCGCCCAGTGGTGTTTGGTAATCAAGAAGACGACAGAAAGTTACCGACCACCACTGTGCACTTTCATTAGTGGCCGATAATACAGCATTATCAAAGACTGTCAGAGAATAAATTCCTGTGGCCTGGCCAGGCTTGAAAGGGAGGAGTACAAACAGCTATCTCTGCCAGGCCACGGGAACTTATTCTCAGACAGTCTGCATTGCTGGCCAAAACTGAAAGCGCATAGTGGTGGTTGGTAACCATGACGTTAAGAGAGCAGGTTAAAGGTGCAAAAAAAGACCTGTATTAGGTAAAGCATACATATTTGTTTTATAAAATGCGTTCTGAAAATCGCTTACTTTATAGTAATTGACCCTTCCAGCAACTTTTGTTGTGAATACCCGTTAAAGGATTTTTATGCAAGAAAAAAAATCTGAAACAAATAAAAATTATACTTATCTTTCTTTCCCCCATTGCTGCTGCTCCAGAGTTCCTCATTGATCTGCTCCTCTAGTCTTCACTTCTGGGCTTTCATCTCAACACACAGGAGAGGCTCAGGTTCCATTGGAAGTGAATAGAGTGTGAGCATTTTCTTTATTTTTTGGGATCATTACCAGGGCAGTGCACTGCGGTACAATTTGGACACTAAATGGCAGGTTAATTTTAGCAGCTTATTCTTATTTATTTAAAATAATGCAACAAAAAATCCTAAAAACAGAAAATGAAGGAGCTGCAATAAAATGCTTCACTTTTCATGGCCATATCAGAACTGGACCTCCACTGACTGTCAAAGCCTTGTCTTCTTCAATGAGTCACAATCCCTGATTCATTGAATGCATAGATATTGGAATGTCAGGCTAGAAACTTAGGGCGACATGTCAGAAAAGAGGCGCCACCGCGCCAGTTTTAAGGCGCATTAAATGAGTGCATAATGCGCCTGAATAAATAAACCTATCAAAAATCTGGCATGTGATCTACCTTGTTAGCATATTTGAGGTGCCTAATCTAGGTGCATAGCAAAACAAGGCGCACAGCCAGTGGCGTACAGGGCAGCCATCAGAAATTTCAGGGCCCCATACAGCTAAGTGCTCGGGCCCCTTCCCATAACCCGCTTAGCAGTGAGGCCTCCTTCATGCACTGTCCCCGTACTGCAGTACCCCTGTACTGCCTGTCGGCGGCCCTCGGTGCAGTAACTTACCGGTATCAGGCTAGCAGTTGCTACGGGGCCCCTGGACTTGAGGGGGGCCCGGGGCACTGCTCCCGCTCGCTACCCCGGTATGCCGCTCCTGGCCCGGCGTCAGTGAACTTAACAGTTACTGCGCGGGCGTAGGGAGCTGAGGGGCCATGCGCATACTCCTCTCTGAACGCCCTGCCCCGCCGAGCTCAAGACAGCGCTACTCGTGAGTAGCACAGTGGAGCGCCATCGCTCGCTCTGCTACTTCCCCTGCGGCGCTCTGTGATCACGTGTGCGCGTGACGTCAATTACGCGCCGCCCGCGCTGAGCGCAGAGGCTGCAGGGAAAGCAACAGAGCGGAGCGAGCGGCGCATCGGGGGAGCGTGGACCGAGGTAAGGGATTTCTTATTTTACCTGCCCCCAGCCTGCCTGCCTATACAGCCCCCTATATGCCTGCCTGCCTGCCTATACAGCCCCCTATATGCCTGCCTGCCTATACAGCCCCCTATATGCCTGCCTGCCTGCCTATACAGCCCCCTATATGCCTGCCTGCCTGCCTATACAGCCCCCTATGTGCCTGCCTGCCAGCCTATACAGCCCCCTATATGCCTGCCTTCCTGCCTATACAGCCCCCTATATGCCTGCCTGCCTATACAGCCCCCTCTATGCCTGCCTGCCTATACAGCCCCCTATATGCCTGCCTATACAGCCCCCTATATGCCTGCCTGTCTATACAGCCCCCTATATGCCTGCCTGCCTATACAGCCCCCTATATGCCTGCCTGCCTATACAGCCCCCTATATGCCTGCCTGCCTATACAGCCCCCTATATGCCTGCCTATACAGCCCCCTATATGCCTGCCTATACAGCCCCCATATGCCTGCCTGCCTATACAGCCCCCCTATATGCCTGCCTGACTAGACAGCCCCCTATATGCCTGCCTGCCTATACAGCCCCCATATGCCTGCCTGTACACCCCCACATGTCTGCCGTATACCCCCACTGCTGCGTATACCCCCCAGCCTGCCTGTATACCCCCACAAGCCTGCCTGTCAACTTATATGGGGCCCCAGTCGCTACCTAAACCCGACCTATATGGCCCCTCTAGCCCACCTCCCCTCGGTCTACCTGTATGGCTCCCTATAGCTACCTAAACCGTGCCTGCCTATATGGGCACTCTATTGGCTACCTAAACCTTGCCTATTTGAGGCCCCATATATCCTATCTTGACCCTGCCTGCCTAAATGGACCCCATATAGCCAGGGGGTCAGGTGCTGGAAAAGTCAGGATTCTAAGATATTTGTGTCTAAATCTGCAGGGACAAGTGGTCGGGAGATGTCATCAAGATGGCGGACTGGACCGGATGCAGAACAAAAGGGGAAAGTCAACGACTCGTCTGAGAGACGTCACCTGTGAGTCACAAGATGTAACTGCACTGTAATCACTTATATGTCTGCAGAGCCTGTGTACACTGCTATCTACCACTATATGGTCACTGTATGGAGGTAATATACAGTCTGTAGAGCCTGTGTACACTGGTGACTACCACTATATGGTCACTGTATGGGGGTTATATACAGTCTGCAGAGCATGTGTACACTGGTGTCTACCACTATATGTCACTGTATGGAAGTAATATACAGTCTGCAGAGCCTGTGTACACTGGTGTCTACCACTATATGGTCACTGTATGGAGGTAATATACAGTCTGTAGAGCCTGTGTACACTGGTGTCTACCACTATATGGTCACTGTATGGTGGTTATATACAGTCTGCAGAGCCTGTGTACACTGGTGTCTACCACTATATGGTCACTGTATGGAGGTAATTTTACAGTCTGCAGAGCCTGTGTACACTGGTGTCTACCATTATATGGTAAACTGAATGGTGGTTATATCCAGTCTGCAGAGCCTGTGTACACTGGTATATACCACTATATGGTCACTATATTATTTATATTATTATTATTAGACAGTATTGGTCTTTGTGTACTGATCAGTAATAGTGTAGGGTTATTATTCAGTCACTATTTGGTGGTAATTTGTGGTCGTGTTCTGGCGGTATAATCAAATTCCCATGTAGTAGCGTTATTGGTAATGTTGGTCTTGGTATAGTGGGATTTGATTGGTAGCAGTATGATGGTGAGATGTAGGGTGAGGTATTTGCCCCTTGTATTATCTACATTATCTAACAGCATGTCCTGGTACATGGTCGTGGTCAGGGAGGTGGGCGAGGGGGGGGGGCATCCAAAAGTTTGCTTTGGGGCCCTGGCTTCTCTAGTTACGCCCCTGCGCACAGCATATCATTGCTAGCATATTTGTTACACCTAAACTAGGCGCATTCAAAAGTGCTGTACCTGATGTAAAATGAGCCTAGTTTTGGTGTACAACAGTTTATTTATATAGAGAATAGGGCACAAAAATACACCAAAAAAATGGTAGAGTTCTAATGGGACATGTCACCCTTAGATAACAAGCATCCTGCAACCATTGTTGGAAGAACACAAGATGGTGGTGGCAGTATTACCGTCCGGGGAATTTTTGTGTGGCATTTTCAGGGCATCTCATCAATATGTAAGATGCTCTCAATCATTTTGGGTATTAATCCACCCTTGCAGATCATGTACACCCATACATGCTGAATGTCTTCCCTGGGGTGGATGGGATCTTCTAGTAACAAAGCACATCATAAAACTAGAAAAGTCTGACATTGGTTAGAAGAACATGACCAAGACTTCTAAGTACTACACTGGCCCCTAATTCTCAGACCTGAACCCATATGAGCTTGTGTGGGGTCCCAGAATGGTGGTGTGAGCTCTATGGACCCTCCAGAAGCTGTGAGGCTCCTGGATGGTGGTGTTGGCTCTATGGACTCTCCAGCAGCTGTAGCCGCCCCTGGATGGTGGTGTTAGATCTATGGACCCTCCAGCAGTTGTGAGGCCTCTGGATGGTGGTGTTAGCTCTATGGACCCTCCAGCAGCTGTGGAGCCCCCTGGATGGTGGTGTTGGCTCTATGGACCCTCCAGCAGCTGTGGGAGCCCCTGGATGGTGGTGTTGGCTCTATGGACCCTCCAGCAGCTGTGGAGCCCCCCTGGATGGTGGTGTTGGCTCTATGTACCTTCCAGCAGCTGTGGGGCCCCTGGATGATGGTGTTGGTTCTATGGACTCTCCAGCAGCTGTGGGGCCCCTGGATGATGGTGTTGTTCTATGGAGTCTCCAGCAGCTGTGGGGCCCCTGGATGGTGGCATTGGCTCTATGGACCCTTCAGCAGCTGTGGGAGCCCCTGGATGGTGGTGTTGGCTCTATGGACCCTTCAGCAGCTGTGGGAGCCCCTGGATGGTGGTGTTGGGTCTATGGACCCTCCAGCAGCTGTTCGGGCCCCTGGATGGTGGTGTTGACTCTAAGGCCCCTTCAGCAGCTGTGGGAGCCCCTGGATGGTGGTGTTAGCTCTATGGACCCTCCAGCAGCTGTTGGGGCCCCTGGATGGTGGTGTTGGCTCTATGGACCCTTCAGCAGCTGTGGGAGCCTTGGATGGTGGTGTTGGCTCTATGGACCCTCCAGCAGCTGTGGGAGCCCGGGATGGTGGTGTTGGCTCTATGGCTCCTCCAGCAGCTGTGGGGCCCTGGATGGTGGTGTTGGCTCTATGGACCATCCAGCAGCTGTGGGGTCCTGGATGATGGTGTTGGTTCTATGGACTCTCCAGCAGCTGTGGGGCCCCTGGATGATGGTGTTGTTCTATGGAGTCTCCAGCAGCTGTGGGGCCCCTGGATGGTGGCATTGGCTCTATGGACCCTTCAGCAGCTGTGGGGGCTCCTGGATGGTGGTGTTGGCTCTATGGACCCTTCAGCAGCTGTGGGAACCCCTGGATGGTGGTGTTGGCTCTATGGACCCTTCAGCAGCTGTGGGAGCTCCTGGATGGTGGTGTTGGGTCTATGGACCATCCAGCAGCTGTTGGGGCCCCTGGATGGTGGCATTGGCTCTATGGACCCTTCAGCAGCTCTGGGAGCCCCTGGATGGTGGTGTGGGCTATATGGACCCTTTAGCAGCTGTGGGGCCCCTGGATGGTGGTGTTGGCTCTATGGACGCTTCAGCAGCTGTGGAGCCCCTGGATGGTGGTGTTGCTTCTATGGACCCTCCAGCAGCTGTGGAGCCTCTGGATGGTGGTATTGGCTCTATGGACCCTCCAGCAGCTGTGGAGCCCCTGGATGGTGGTGTTGGCTCTATGGACCCTTCAGCAGCTGTGGGAGCTCCGGGAGGGTGGTGGTGGGTCTATGGACCCTCCAGCAGCTGTTGGGGCCCTTGGATGGGGGTGTTGGATCAATGACCCTTCAGCAGCTGTGGGAGCCCCTGGATGGTGGTGTTGGCTCTATGGACCCTTCAGAAGCTGTGGGAGCTCCTGGATGGTGGTGTTGGGTCTATGGACCCTCCAGCAGCTGTTGGGGCCCCTGGATGATGGTGTTGTTCTATGGAGTCTCCAGCAGCTGTGGTAGCTCCTGGATGGTGGTGTTGGCTCTATGGACCCTACAGCAGCTGTGGGAGCCTCTGGATGGTGGTGTTGGCTCTATGGACCTTCCAGCAGCTGTGGGGCCCCTGGATGATGGTGTTGGTTCTATGGACTCTCCAGCAGCTGTGGGGCCCCTGGATGATGGTGTTGTTCTATGGAGTCTCCAGCAGCTGTGGGGCCCCTGGATGGTGGCATTGGCTCTATGGACCCTTCAGCAGCTGTGGAAGCCCCTGGCTGGTGGTGTTGGCTCTATGGACCCTCCAGCAGCTGTGGAGCCCCTGGATGGTGGTGTTTGCTCTATGGTCCCTTCAGCTGCTGTGGGAGCCCCTGGATGGTGGTGTTGGCTCTATGGACCCTTCAGCAGCTGTGGGAGCTCCTGGATGGTGGTGTTGGGTCTATTGACCATCCAGCAGCTGTTGGGGCCCCTGGATGGTGGCATTGGCTCTATGGACCCATCAGCAGCTCTGGGACCCCAGGGATGGTGGTGTTGGCTCTATGGACCCTTCAGCAGCTGTGGAGCCCCTGGATGGTGGTGTTGGCTCTATGGACCCTTCAGCAGCTGTGGAGCCCCTGGATGGTGGTGTTGCTCTATGGACCCTCAGCAGCTGTGGTGCCCCTGGATGGTGGTGTTGGCTCTATGGACCCTCCAGCAGCTGTGGAGCCCCTGGATGGTGGTGTTGGGTCTATGGACCCTCCAGCAGCTGTTGGGGCCCTTGGATGGTGGTGTTGGCTCTATGGACCCTTCAGCAGCTGTGGGAGCCCTGGATGGTGGTGTTGGCTCTATGGACCCTTCAGCAGCTGTGGGAGCTCCTGGATGGTGGTGTTGTTCTATGGAGTCTCCAGCAGCTGTGGTAGCTCCTGGATGGTGGTGTTGGCTCTATGGACCCTCCAGCAGCTGTGAGGGCCCCTGGGTGGTAGTGTTGGCTCTATGGACCCTTCAGAAGCTGTGGGAGTCCCTGGATGGTGGTGTTGGCTATATGGCCTCTCCAGCAGCTGTAGGATGCAGTCTGCCAGAGCTGCCTGTGACAACCTACAGGAACTTATGGAGTCCTTCCCAACCCATCTAGCTGCTGTCTATGCTGCATATGGCAGTTACTCTGGATGTCAACTGCTGGTCATAATATTATGACTCCACTATTTATATGTAGTGCATGCAATCATATTTGTCCTGCAAAGTTCTGAAAAATCTTAAAATGAATTATTAATGGAAACATGACTCAAAGTGTTATTGTGGTGAAGGCACATGCTGTAAGTCATAAGTCCCCCAGGAAGCCTAGGACTAGGATGACTGAGAAAATATTACGTAAGCGTTTTGGTTACAGACACCTTCCACAGACTTTTTGCTTAATTTGTTCTCACTTACACTCACCTCCAACGTCACTTCACAAATCTAGTTTTTTTTTACATATACACTTTCATTACAAATGAACACAGTATGCCTATACATTCAAATATTGTGTACATGGATGTAGCAGAGTTGACCCATCTTCATGGCAGCTCTCCACTTAAAGGGGTTTTTCTCAACATGCTGTTACCAAAGCCAGAGCCAGCTTCCTGGTCAGGCTGTGGGTGGGTCTATAGCAGTGATTGGCATTATCAGCTCTACCATTCCTAGCTGATCCTGTTACAGTGACAGCATTGCAAGTGATTTATAATCTGTTGTGCACACATTTAGAGAGCTTTAAGGGCTAAAACTTGTCATTAACTTAGGTTAACAAGCTCCTGTGCTAGAGATAAGAATAAGCGGGGAGTGACTCAACATGGTCAGACAGCAGCTTGGAGATCAGATAAGAGAAAGAGCAGGATGAGGTGGTCAGTAACTTGGAGAAACTTGTTTACACTATCAGTAGATAAAATCTTCTTTATCTCCTGAACAAAGCAAAATCAGCGATGTATTTGATAAAAGTCTTCATTTATCTTTCACTGCAATGTGGTGAGAAAACCTCTTTAAAGGGGTTTTGCAATAAAGAAAAATTGATTTGGGAATTATGCACATTAAATAGTAAATATTTTCACCATTATCATTATTAAAAATTCTGCACCATTTTTTATTTAGCTGCTCCCTTAGTGATCCATAGTGTACAGCTCATCTCCAGGATATCCAACCAGGGACAAGAGCTCCTCAGTCCTGGCTGCACATGCTCAGACATCTCCTCAGTCAGTCTTTTCCCTGCCTAGTAATCACACACACTCACTGCTGAGCGTGTGTTCAACCCCAGGTGCTGTCATTCTACTTCTGTCCTCTGTATTCCTTAGTAATCAGTTAAGCAGTGCAAACAAGCAATTTTGCACACACACTCTCCCCCCCAAAAAAAAAAAAAAAAAAAAAAGTTAAACTGTTAGGAACAATAGTTGGGAGAAATTTTGGCCCATTCCTCCTGACAGAACTGGTGTAACTGAGCCATGTTTGTAGGTCATCTTGCTCGCACCGGCCTTTGCAGCTTTGCCCATAAATTTTCAATAGGATTGAGATCAGGGCTTTGTGATGGCCGCTCCAAACCATTGACTTGGTTCTCCTTAAGCCACTTTGTAACCAGTTTGACAGTAGCTTCGGGTCATTGTCCATTTGGAAGACCCATTTCCGCCCAAGCTTTAACTTTCTTGCTGATGTCTTGAGATGTTGCTTCAGTATTGCTACATAATCTTCTTTCCTCATGATACGATCTATTTTGTGAAGTGCACCAGTCCCTCCTGCAGCAAAACAACCCCACAACATGATGCTGTCACTCCAGTTTTTCCATTTGGGATGTGTTCTTAGATTCCAAAGCTTCTCCCTTTTTCCCCCCAAAAAAGTAACAAGGGGTTATTAGGGCCCCAAGGTTTAAAATTTTGTTTCATAGACCACAGGAATGTCCCCAAAAAATGTAGGTCTTTTTCCTTTGCATTTGCAGACATTTTTTGGGCTTTTATATTTTTTTTGGAGTATTAACTTTTCCTGTGGGAAAAGGAAAGGGACAATCCCCCAAAAACAAAAACCCCGTTCTATCTTCCAAATAAAACTTGTGTTTATTTATTATTTAAAAACCCTAAGAAAGGAAAACAAGTAGTAAAACCGGGAAACCACAAAGCGTTTCGGAACGCTTCCCTTATTATGGCGACCCATGAAAAGGGAAGCTGTTCCGGGAAATGTCGGTGTTTTCCCCGGTTTCCTTCCTTTTCTTACGTTACATGGGAGGAGGGGGCCTTGGACTCCTGGCTTTCCGTGCAATACCCCTCGTAAAAAATGGTGATGAAAATTTTTCATTATTTTGATGCTTTAATTTTCCCGGCGAGGGGCCCTTTCAGCCAATTTGATAAGAAACTCATTTAAATGGGGATAATGAACAATCTTATAGTTCCCCCCAGTCTTTAAAGGTCTTTTGCTTTTGTTCTTGGGTTTTACACAGTCAAAGTTATAACCCCGTCAGACCAAGCGTTCATTCTGGGGGAAATAACCTGCCCCTTTAACAGGTGGCAGGAGAGGTGGAAAAATGTCACGGACGCCCCTGAAAAATTGTCCCCGGGGGGCGCAGGGCGCCGTGCTCGCTCCCCGGAGCCCCCCTCCCCCACGTCGGGTCCGGGGGCCGCTCTGTTCCCACTCCCCACGGGGCCACTTTCCGGCCCCGCTCCTGCTCGGGCAGCTCGGTCTCCGGGGGCGTGCTCCCCCCCCCAGGGTGCGCAAGGGGCCTCGGGGTGTTTTAAATTTAAAGGGCCCAAAGGTCGGTAATTTGGTCTTTTTGGGGGGTGCCCCTATTTAGGTCCCGCCCCTTCCTGCAGGCCCCGCTGGATCCTTGGTGTTTTTCCTTTTGTGAAAGTTTCCTAGTGTGTTCCAGTCTTGCCTTACATTACCGACCGTCTGCCCCGTTTTAAGCCCCCGGGAAAACCGAGCCCCGTCCCGACCTCCGCCCGTCTAGCCTACAACCTGAGCCCCCCTGCCTGACCCCCGGACTGTCCCCATAGAGTGCCTGCCGAATTACCCCGTTCCCCCCGGCCGCCCCCAGGCAAGCCCCGCCGTGGTAGTGACCTGGTGGACTCCCCCGAGCAAGACCCTCCCGCTTTGCGGGGGGCTCTGGTGAATACCGGGGGCCCATAATTCCCTCCCCGGTGTGGGTTCGCCTCGTGCGTGGGCCCGTGGATCCACCTCCGACCCCTTCGTAGGGCCCCGGGCCTGGATCCCGCCAAAGGGCCGTTACCCCCCTGGCAATCTGACGACCGTTTTTGCCCCCCATCCGCAACTCGGTCAAAGGCACAGAATTTCCCCGCTATCCCAAATGTTGCGCAATCGCCCCTCCCGCAGCGCAACCCTTCGACTCCCGCGGGTTTTTGTCCTATGGGTTCCCCGTGGCCTGAGGGGCCCAAGCTTGGGCCCTCCCCTCTAAATCAGGAGACCCAAACTTGCAGGTTTTTTCACCCAAGCCCTTATGCCGTGGAGGATGGCTGATCAGTTTGTCTGAACGGCGAAGGTGGGTTTTTGGGCCCCCTCCCCTTCCGGAAGCCTTGGCATGGGTTTCACCCTATGGACAGAAAAGATCCAGTGAGGCGGATACAGTCGTTCGTCAGTGAGTTCCCCCAGGGTTTTAGGAAAAAGCCCGTGCTTTCCTCCCTGGCGCCTTAAAACCCCGCCGGGGGATCTGTCTGTAGGAGATCGCGGTACGTTCCGTACTCTGGTTTTAAAATTGTCTTGGAACGACCCCGCTCTGGTGCTCCCCTCAAGAACGGGCTTCAAGCGAGGTTAAGGACTCTTGGCCGCTAGAGACCCCCCGTCTTCCCTCATGCCCCTGACCGGTTTGAAAACCCCGCTTTGCGTACGCTTCTTTGAACGGGAGGAAAAACTTGGCAAGAGCGTCATTGGGCCCAACCACCCCGGGTTTTCCTCGCCTGGCACCGGGTTTCCAGGGCCCCGCCCACAGCCCCAACAGAACCGAGGAGCCCATGCGATTGATGGGGCCCGTTCTAAAAGGGGTTTGGGCCCAGCTGGGAAAAAGGAACTTGTGCCTCTACTGTGGCAGCCCAGAGCATTTGGAGGAATTGCCCAAGGCCCCAATTGTGGGAAACTTCCGCCTAGGATCGTGGGAGGGGCTTTTCCTAGGTGAAAACCTCCCCCAGCCTGTTGATCCTGTGAGGTCATGTCAGGACTGGTGTCAGTTCCAATCCGGCGTTTTGGACTGGGCCCCGGGGAATTTCATACCCCCCCCTGTGAAGCGAGACTGTCGGTGGGACGCCGGAGAAACCCCTTGTATCTCACCGTCAGCGGGGGGCTGCTTTGGAACCCTCCCGTTTTGTCACCAAACCCCTTTTCCCCCCCCCGTGGGGGGGCTGCTAAAGGGAAAAAAATTTTCATTTTGGTTCCTGTCCCCGTCGGGATCCCCCTCGGACCCCTGGGCGGCTCCCCTTCCCTCTTGGTGGTCACTGGAGAGGTGATTGTTTGGGGTCCCCAACTGTGGGGGGGGTTGTTTGGTGGCACCCCTTTCCCCCTGTTCCCCGCTTGCACCCAAACCCTTTAGGGCCGTTGCCGGGCTGCCCCCCAAAAATTGGAGTCGCCGATGTGTTTCTGGAGACAAGTGAGAGCTTCCTCCCATGTCCCTACGATTGCCAATCGATTACTGCCGTGTACCAGTCCTCCCCGGGCTAGTCTACCCACTGTCGGGCTTCTGAGACCAAGCATGGTGAATAATTCAGGAGAATTCACGGAAGGGTTCATCGAAGTCTTGTCTCGCGCTGGGCAGGGTTCTTCTTTCGTGAAGAAGAAGGATGGTACCTTGCGGCTGCATAGATTAGATGGCTTGACAGAAGATCCGGTAAGATTCGTTACCCATTGCGTGATCACAGAAGATTTTTGTCATGCAGGGCGCAAGATTTTTCCAAGTGGTCTGAGAGGGCCTACAACTTGGTCGAATTTCACTCTTATTTTGTTAGCAAGGATCACTATAGTATGGGTGCAACGAAAATAAAGAAAATAACATGATTTATATCTAATTTTTGTATTGTCGTTACCCCATATTATCATTCGTTTTTATACATAGGACACTCTCTGTAGTGTTAGTTAATTCTGATTTCGGCCATGTACAGTTTGATTTCAGATTGCATAGAAACCCATAGGAGGCGTCGCTCGCTCTCCATTGGTCCATTTACGGGCCTCTTTTAACTTAGCCAATCAAGAGCGCGCTCATGAATTCTTTCCCCATAGAACTCTATGAGAAAGTAGCTTGCGCGCTCTGTTGGCTAAGTTGGACGACGCCCGCGCGTTTCAACCATAGCACGTTTCTCCATTTTTACGTATTTTGAACTGTCCGCCTTTGGGAATATGATTGGTTCAATTTTTCTCCATTGGCATATAATGGAAATTGTTGCTCCTAGACGTAGAAAACAAGCGATGTGCAGCAATGTAGATAGTAGGTAAAACATCTCTTTATTGTGTTCTTAAAAACTGTAGCAATAGTCTTTGTGCCCCAGCTAGTGCTACTTGAGTGTAACACTTACGACATTCGTAGCCGTTAGGGTCTCCCAAGTGTTGGGTACTGGTTTGTAACGCTCAGGTTCTCCTAGTGCACGGAGCAACGTAGTGTGCAGCGGGGGCGTTACGAAGGGCGGGGTCCAGATGGACATGTGACGTGTGACGTTTCGGGGAGGATTCTCACTTCCTCAAACAGTAACTCACCACCTTCCAGCTTCCTTTCTGATAATCTATCATGTTTGCCTCCTAAGATGTTAAAGAAATACATATTAATAAACGAGCGACATATGATTGATTATACAAACATTGCGCTAGTTTACAAAACGCTCTGGTTAAGATCTCATTGTGGCCGGCCGGCACCAAAGTATAAGCCTAAAAAATCCAGGTGCTTCTCTTTGTACGAGTTTTTTCTCTTAATTCTTCCCATTTCTGCATCGTAACTTACTCTAAGACACACCATTCTTAAATCAGCAACTCATGATGCATACTATAAGGACTAATACCGAAGTCCTAGATCAGATCGTCTCATGTTTGAAAGTACATACGATGCTCATAGTGAAGGCTTGAAACAAAAAACCATCAATAAACATTGCACGTCCTAACAGTGACACTAAATATGGGTAATATGTTTGATACAGTAGGGCCAATGATTAATTATAAAAGGGCTGTACACATCGGCAGCGACCATAACATCCTCACTAACCCTGAAGTTGGACAATCCCATGAGAAAATTGTGGGAACGTACTGGTCCAACATATCCCAATCGCTTAGGGCTGACTTTTAATTGCAACTCACATAATTAAGGGCACATATATTTATTCATCCCACACAGGTATAAAAAAAACACTTAGAGTTTTTTTAACTGTGAATACCAACAATCATGTGAGAGAGTAACTACTTAATGCTTGTGGCGGAAGGGAATATGTAGGTCAAACCAATGCGGAGATATCAAGACAAGAGTCACTGACATGTGTTCGAATCAGATCAGCTATCAGGAGAGACTTGAAAATAGCCGGAATTGCAAGAAAAAAATATGGTGAGCTACCCGTAGCTTGACACTTCTTTTGAGCAGGTCATGGGTAGCTGAGTTAAAATGGTATGTGTCTTAGAGGGAATTAGATGGCAGAGGAAGGGGAAAATTTAGAGAAAAAACTATTACAAAGAGAAGAGGCCGAGATTTTTAGGCTTAATACTGATGTCGGCGGCCTTCAATGAGGAGTTTATCTCACGAGGTTTTTGTTATATAGCGGCAATGTTTATTTTATATGCTGTAGTCTCGCTCGTTTTAATCATGTAATTCTGTTTTAACAATAGGTGCAACATATAGAGTATTTAAAGGGAAGCGTGCAAGGTGGTGATTTCGTTGTTTGAGGAAGGGGTGAACTTCCCTACCCGAAAACGTCACAGTCACATGTCCATTCTGGACCCCGCCTGTCTGTACGGCCCGCTTGCTCACTACGTTGGCTCAGTGCACTAGGAGACGCTGGAGCGTTTCAAACTGTTACCCATGGACTTGGGGGACCACTGACCGGCTAATGGATGTCTTATGTTTACATGCAAGTGCACTTAGCCTGTGCACAAGATTATGCTATGTTTTTATGCAACTACACATAAGTGATTGTTTTACCTACTATCTAGCATTGCTGCATCTTGTTTTACAGTCGAATGATTGATGGGAGAGAGGGATACTCCATAGCAGTGATCGATATCGAGAGTCGTAAAGACTTTAAAATTGCGCACTTTGATATTTGCAAGTTAGATTGTTGGTTATTCTGGATTTGTCAATTCTTCCTAGGATATAATGGGAATTGTCGTCCATATTCTGATTGGCTGGTTGTTTGCTGACCAATGTAGAATAGCTTAACAATTTGAATACGGTATTTCGGCAATTTCTCTATTGCAATTCCCTATGTAGCGCCGGTCTCGCGACAAACGCGTTGTTCAGGTTTTTTACTGCTTTATTTGAACAAGACGGGTTCGGCTCGTGATCTGATATATGTTTCTTTACACTTAATAAATATTTTTTTCATTAATACTTCATGCCGCACGGCGCCTGAGTGAGACGAGATTTCAAGGAGCGCCATGCACATAGGATATATGGAGAAGTAGCTCGCGCTTGGATTGCTGGATAGCCAAGCAACCGCTAGCTCAGCCAATCAGCTCTTTTTGTTCTTTTTACGGTATTTTGGAACTGTCCTGCTTTGATTTTGATTGGTCAAATTGCTCATAGGTATATTGGATTTGTCCGCCTCCTATTTGGATGGTTAATACTCCTTCATAGGTTTTAGAATAGCGGCCACTGTCGCTCTATTATGATTGGTCAAAACTTCTCCAATGGAATATTAATGGGACATTGTGCTCCTTATTCTGATTGGTCAATTTTTCAAAGGATATAATGGGTCTTTGTCGCTCTATCTGATTTGCTGGTTTCTGGACGCAGTGTGAAGATAAGGCTTCTTTAACAATTTGAATTACTGTATTTCCCGCAATTTCTATCTCTTTGCAATTCCGCCTATGTTAGTGCCGGTTCGGCGACAATCGCGTTGTTCGGGTTTTTACTCTGCTTTATTTGTTAAAGTAGAGTCGGTTTTATTGGACTATTGTTTTACACTAATAACCATCTTTTTTTTTATTGTAATACTTCATCGCCGACACGGCGCTGAGTGACGAAGATTGGCATTGCGCTTCTCTCATAGTCTATAATGGAGAAGTAGCTCAGCGCTCTGATTGGTGGGATATGCCTAAGCTCACGCTTGCCTCAGCACATCAGCTATTTTCGCTGTCTTTTTACTGTATTTTGAACTGTCCCTGCTTTGATTTGTTGATTGGTGCCAAACTTCTTTCTCATAGGATATAATGGGACTTTTGTCTGCTCCTATTCTGATTGGTTAATACTCCTGCATAGGTTAGGATGGGCCCACTGTGCTCCTATTTGATTGGTTCCAGCTTCTCTGATAGGATTTAATGGGACATTTGTCGCTTCCTATTCTGAGATGGTCAATCTCTTCTCCATAGGATATAAATGGGTCTTTGTGCACCTATTTTGATTGTGGCTTCTTGCGACAATGTGATAGCTTAAACAATTTGAATTTATGTATTTACCCGGCCAATTTCTCTAGTGCAATTCCCCTTTTGTAGTGGAGTTCCTCGGGACCAAAGCGTTTTCGGGTTTTTAACTGCTTTATCTTGTAAAGAAGTGTTCGGTGCTTTATATGATAATGTTTTACATTAATAAAAATCATTTTTTTATCTAATACATCTAGCAGCACGGCGCTTGTGTGCCGAGATTTCAGAGCGCAATTCTCCATAGAATTAATGGGAGAAGAGCTCGCGCTCTGATGGGTGGGCTAGCAAGCAACGTATCTCAGCCAACTCAGCCTTTTCTGTCTTTTACTGGTATTTTGCATTATCCCGGTGATTCTTATGAGCTCTAAAATCACAAAAAATAAAAAATTTCTCCATAGACTAGAATGGGTCTTGTCGCTCCTACTTCTGATTGGCCGAGCTAGCCAAGCCCCGCTAGCTCAGGACAACTTCAGATTCTTTTTGTCTTTTTACTGTAGTTTTGAATATATCCGGTGGATTCTAATTGGCAATCCTTCCCATAGGTTTTAAATTTTTTTCCACACCCTCAATATCATGTCGTTTTCTGATTGGCTGGTTTATGCGACCATGCGAATCGGTTTCAGATTTCAGAATTACTGTATTTCAGGCAATTTCCAATATTTATTTTTAATATTGGCGTCTAGAGTTTTGGAAGTGGTTTTTTTTTAAGTATGTTTCTTTTTTAGATTTGCTCTTTTCGGACACTGTTTTCCGCCTTTATAAGGCGACTTTTTCGAAATCATATCCTCTGCTGCACGGAGCGGGAGCGTGCGAGATATCTGTCTGGATCTTGATTGCTTTCTCGATGTTTGATCTGTTGACTTCGCTCTGTCGGCGGATTTAGACAAATAAACACGGTCTGCTGTCGGGAGCTAGCGAGCGCTGCACTGCGCCGCTATGCCGATTCGCATCGTACCATGCTCGGGTATACGAGGAGCCGCGTTCCCGCCGGAACGCTACCCGCGCCCAACCGCGCCCATTGCCGCCCTTCATTGTGGGGCGCAGCCGAAAGTGCGAACGTTGCATAAACACTGAATCCCCGGTCGAAGCGGTTCGGGCTGGGAGGCGCAGTATCGCCAAAAAGGGCGAAAAGCAACGATATACATGTCGCCATCAATTTTTATCTCCAGAACGTTCATCTCGGCAGTCCAGTGGACCTCCGGAGGAATTCTGTGCGTTCCTGTTTTCCGACAGACGTAACTTTAAACTGGGAATTGCTCATTGGTGGAGGTCATCCCGGCACCGAAGAACCTTCCACTGATATTCGGGTTATATTGGTTGCATGAGCTGAAACAGGACGTTAATGGAACCTTAGTTTCCGTTTGTGATCTGTTCACCGCAACAAGACGCCACGTCACAAGCGGCGCGGCCTACTTACAGCCACTCCCCATTCCACTCAAACCTTGGTCCAATTTTCCCATGGACTTCTTAACTGACCTCCCTCCGTTGTTTGGCAAAACCATTATTGGGTGATTAGGATCAGCTTTTCCTAGATGGCAATTTATGTTCCGTTGCCTGGGCTGCCATCTGGCCTCCTGCTGGCTGAGACTATTCTTCCTTCTGTGTTTTTCGCATGGACTCCTCATGCAAATTGTCTCGGACCGGGGAGTTCAATTTGTATCAGGTTTTGGCGAGCCTGTGAAACCAATTCAGGTGAAGCTCGACTTATCGTCCGCCTACACCCGATGGAACGCCAGGTGGAGAGGGTCAACCAAGTTTGGGATGTTACCCTTGCCATTTTGATGATTGGTCCCCCAAGTTTACTGCATGGCGGAGTTTCTTATACTCATTGAGTCTGAGTCCGCGGGGGTCTCCCCCTTTACAACAATGTAGTGGCTCTGATCCGCCCTCTCTCCTTGGATTCCTCTGAGGTCGGCGGCGGACGACTGGTTCAAGAACGTTGAAGGCATTGGTTCCCTCGACCCACGTCAAGTCGCTGTCGCGCTTCGAGGCATGAGACAAGCGGACGAAAAGAAGAATCCTCTCGGTTCTCTTCAGGTGACAAGGTGTGGCTCTCGTCTAGATATGTCCGCCATAAAGATGCCTTGCTCAAAAACTGGGACCCCGTTTCCTGGGGACCTTTGTGGTCATCAGCACATTCACCCGGTGATACAAATCGGCGCCCTCGACGATGAGAAACCCCATCTCGCTTTCTGTTCCTTACGCTGAAAACACCTGGTCCTTAACGTTATTCAGGAGGCTGGTGCGTCCTCGTCTTGTTGGCCGATGCGCCAATGTACTTTGGGTCAAAGAGTTTCTGGGGCATGAGGAGAACTAGGAAAGCGATATTTTCTTGTGGACATGGTGGGGGTTCGGTCGAAGAGCGGTTTGGAGCGGAGGAGAATACCTGAACCGCAGCCTCATCCAGAGATTTCTTCAATCAGTTAAGAGAGGTGGCCCAGGAGGAGGGTAGTCATGGGAGCGCCTGCAACCTCTGTCCCGGTCACAGGCGTGCCCGTGCTCCGATCCAGCGGAGCCCCGTCCGCACGTCGGGTTGGGTTTCCGCTCATGCTCCGACCCGACGGCGTCCACCTTACCCGGCACGCTCTGTCGAGTCAGTCTCGGTCTCCTAGGCGCGTGGTCTCCGCCCCTCAGGGCGCGCGGCCCGGCTGTTTGGAAAATTAAAGGGGCAGTGCGCGGTATTTGGGTCTTGGCCGGGCACTGCTCTCTTTAGGTCTGGCCTATTCTGCCGGCCTGCCGCAGATCCTTGGTGTGTATTCCTTTGGTTGAAAGCTTCCAGTGTATTCCAGTCTTGCTTTACGTGTACCGACCGTCTGCTACGTTACCGACCAGAACCAGAGCCACCTTCCCTGACTCCTGTGTCTACGTACGAACCAGAGCCGCCTGCCCTGACCTCCGGAGAGTTCCCTACTACGAGTCTGCCTGCCGATCCTGTACACGTTACCCTTGGTCGCCACGCGCAAGCAAGCTCGCCAGTGGTAGGTGGACCTGGTGGGCTCCGCCGCCGCAACGACAATCGCTTTGCGGAGGGCTCTGTGAATACCGGGACCCCTCTAATATTACACTCCTGGTGTGGGCTTACGCCATTCGCATGCGGTGGTCCAGTGGATCCCACCTCAGTACCGTTCCAGTATGATGCGGATGGAATCCCGCCAAGGTGCCGTTACCCAGCTGGCAGATTGACGACCGTTGTTGCCGCCAGGTCACTGCAAACTCGGTCAACAGGACAGCAACTTACCCAGCTATCAAAATGTTGCTTGCAATCGTACGTCCCGCCCAGCAGCAAACCTTCGCACGCTCCAGCGGTTGTTCTGTCTCTACGGTTCCTGTGGCTGTCTGTGGGGGCCCCAAGCTTTGCTGCCGCTCATCTAAATTGTCGGAGACCGAAACTCTGCAAGGGGTTTCATCACCCAATGCGCTCTATGCACGTGGTAGCTGTGGCTGGTTCGTTCCTGTCTGAACGTGCGAAGGTGGCTTTCGTGGTCAGCCTCCTCTCGGGAAGGCCTTGGAAGGGGGTTACACCCCCTATGGGACAAAAAAACGACCCAGTGCGGCAATCTCATTCGTTCGTCGTGAGTTCCGCAGGTTGTTCGGGAACCAGCCCGGCTCCCCCGTGAGACACCCTCCAAACCCTGCCAGGGGGATCTTCTGTAGGGTACCGGTACAGTTCCGTACTTGGTTCTGAACTGTTTAAACGGGGCCGCCTGTGTGCTACCCTCAAGAAGGGGGGCTCTAAACCCGAGAAAAGGGGACTTTTGGGGCCGCTAGAGACCCCCCGTTTTTCCCCTCAGTGACCTTCCGGTTTGAAAAACGCCATTAAATTGGGGCTTCTTTGAACGGGAGAAAAAACTTCGGCAAAAGCGCAGGTCAGCCCAACCACGCCGGTTTCCTCCCCTTTGGAAACCGGGTTTGGGGCCCCTTCCCCTGCGCCACGCCGCCAAAAGCCCCCCGGAGGGGGCCCATCCCGATTGTTGGGGGCCCGTCTCTCTGGGGCAAGATTTGGGCCCAGCGCGGAAAAGGAATTGTGCCTCAACTGGGACCCAAGGGGCTTTTTCGGGGGAATTTCCCCCAAAGGTTTTTCCCAATCTGGGGGAAAATTTTTCCGAACCTAGGTTCTGGGGAGAGGCATTCCTAAGGTGCAAACCCCCCCTCCCGCCTGTTGTGCCTGTGAATTTTCCGGTCAGAATGGTGCACTTTCCCAAAGGGCCCGGGCTTTTTCTGGACTCGGGCTCCCCCGGGGAAAATTCATCACCAGCCCCCTAGTGAACGTACGACTGTCGGGGGGTTTACCCCCTGGGAAAACCGTTTGGTCTTCTTTCCGTCAGGGGGGAAAACTGCTTAGGGGACACCACCCAGTTTGTCCCCAAAAGCCACTGTCCCTCCACGTGGGGGCGCTGAAATTAAGGAAGAAATCTCCTTCTATTGTTGCCTGGCCCCTGGGGGCGGCAAACCCCCTCGGACTCCCATGGCTGCGGCTCCCCCTCTCCTACCGGGACGGGGCCCTACTGGAGAGGTAACCTTTGGGGCCCCCAATGTGGGGGGCGTTGTTTGGGGGAAACCTCCCCCGGGGGTTTTCCCCCTGCCCCCCCGCGAAATCCCTTCAGGACCCGTTGCCCGGGCTGCACCCCTAAATATCTGGAGTACCCCGATGTGTTCTCTGAGAGACAATGAGAGTCTTCCTCCCTATCGTCCTTCCCAAAAAAATTTGCCCTTTTCCCAACTTTACTGCCGTGTCCCCCTTTTTCCCCCCCCGGGGCCCCGAGTCTCCCCACTGTCGGTTCCTGAGACCCAAGCCATGCCCGAATACACCCCGGAAAAATCCCCGGGAAGGGTTAAACCCAAAAGGTCCTCGTCTCAAGGGGCTGGCGCAGGGTTCTTTTTCGTGAAAAAGGGAAGGAGGGGAACCTTGGGGGCCCTGCAAAAGATTACCGAGGCTTAAAACCAAGTTCAGGGTAAAGTACTGTCTTTGGCCCCCCCCTGAAACCTCTGTCCCGGGTCCAGGCTTTGCCCGTGCCCCAAGCCCCCGGGCGGACCCCCCGCCCCGCACGGGGGTTGGGGTTCCCTCATGCCCCCGCCCCCCCGTGGGCGTCCACTCCCGGGCCACGCCCTGCTCCAGTCAGTTTCGGTTCCTGGGCGGGGTTTCCCCCCCCTCAGGGCCCCGCGGGGGGCCCCGGCTGTTTGTTTTTAAAAGGGGGAAGTGGGGCCCGGAAAAAGGGGGGTTCTTTGCCGGAAATGCTCCTTTTTTAGGTCTGGCCTATTCCCCCGGGCCCTCGCCGGATCCTTGGTGTTTTTTTCCCTTTGGGGTAAAAACCCTTCCTAGTGTTTTCCCGGGTCTTCCCTTTAAACCGTGTACCGCCCCGTCTCCCCAACGTTTAGGGCCCCACAAACCCAAATCTATCTGCCCCTGACCTCCTCCCCTGTTACTGCTACGAAACCGAGCCGCCTGCCCTGACCCCCGGCCCCTGTCCCCGACTACGACCCCCGGCCTCCCGATTCCTGAAAACCTCAAAAACCCTTGGGTCCCCCCCCCCGGCCCAAAAGCCCCCCCCCAGTGGTAGTGCCCCTGGTGGACTCCCGCCGCGAAAGGGCCACCCCTTTTTGGGGCGGGGGGCCCTCGGGTAAATTACCGGGCCCCAAATAAAAAATTACACTCCCGGGTGTGGGAAAAACCCCCATCGGCCTGCGGTGGCCCCCCCGGGTGGATCCCCCCTCCGGGACCGTTAAAAAACCCAACTTTTTGGGTTTCCCCCTTCCCTGACTCGAAACTTTTGGGTTTCCAGCTAAACAAAATTTCTCGTCAAAAGGGTGCCCCCCAAAAAAGTGCCTCCATCCCCTTTGGGTTTAAAAACCCCCGGGCCCAGATCGTCAAAAATATTTTGACTTTTTATTTAAAGCAAATTTTTTTCTTTTTTTAGTATTTCTTATTATTTAATACTTGCACTGCTCACCTTTAGTCCAATATTAATCCAAGGGCTTATACTACATGAAAAATGTATATTTTTATGTGTACAGTATGCTGCTTTTGTAGAAGTGAGTACTTGTGGGGATATTGTTTAAAACAAGTTTTTAAATTTTACATAACCCCTTTTGGGGGTTAAAAATGTAGTTTGCTGGTAGCTCCCCTTTTTTCATTAAAAAAGAAAAAAAGCATTGGGAAAAACCCGAGCCCAAAGTACTTAAAGGGGTTGTTGTTCAATGAACAAAAAAAAACGTAAAGGGCTTGTCTCACTACAAAGATTATAGTTTAAAATGAGGGGACCAAAAATCTAAGCATGTCCCCTCCTTTTTACTATTAAAAAAAGTGTATGGTTTAAGAAATTGGGGTGCTTTATTTTTTTGCTTACAGAAAAAAACATACAAAAAAAAGGGACATTACGTACCAAAAAACACTCCCAATTCTTTGGGGCATGTTCACAGCCAAAAGGCTGGACTAAACTGACCCCCGAAGCTGGCAAAATCTGGAAATTTAAAGCTAACTGGGAAAAAAAAATTTTGCAGATTTTGCTAATTGCTTAGCAAAAGTCACCCTACCTCCACGCTAGGGGGCAATTAGATGAAAAAAAATGCCCCACCAACGAACCCGTTCACACCAGGGATGCAGAAAAAACCGCATTTTAAGAAGGGGGAAAATTTCAAAAAATGCAAAAAAAAACCCAAAAAAACCCAAACCCCTTTTCCCCACTCTCACTGCAATTAGGGGGGTTTAATTTCTGGTTTTTTACAATTCTATATTAAAAAACGAAAACAAAGGGGGGCCTTTAAATACGATACGTGTAGTGCACCAAAGGTGGGGTTAAAAATTAACTATTACTGAAACCCATTACTATTAAATTAGGCGGGGGTGCCCAGCACTTTCTAGGTTTTTCCAACCAAAAAAACAGGGCCCCTTTCGCTCCCCCGCACTGTTTGGGGAGATAAAAAAAAAAGAAAGCTGGGAAAAAATTTTTAAAAATTTTAGGGGAATTTGTTGGTACCGGGGGGGCCCCCCCAAAACACAAGCTCAAGGGTTTTTTTTATTGGTATTTTTGAGTTGTGCAAACTCCCCTTTAATTTTTAAATGCGGCTTTTCCCGCATGCTGTCAAATTTGATCAAAATGTGCAATAAAAGGGCCCCAAAATTTTTACATAAGGTGAAAATTTGCAGTAATGCCGGGGTCCAAAAAATTCAGTGTTTGGCCCTTTTTTTGTCTATAAATTTTTGCGGCTATAAACAGGTAGGTCACCACATTTCCTATTAAAATCTTAGCTGTATAAGTATTTTGTATACGTCATAGAGTCACATATAGCCCTACTCCCAGTAACCGGTTTTCTATGCCTGTCTCATCATCTGAAATGTTATTCCTCATGCCCTGCATCTGCTGCATTTTTAATCTATGCCGGTGCCAAGTCACAGAAATAACTACCAGGGTTTCTTCCACGATGAAGAACACAAGGCAAGAAAAAAAAAACCCAAATTTTTAGCTGTGTGAAGGGGGTGCGAGGACACTGCGGGTGCCAGAGTGTGACTCTTGTTTTGCCTACCTTGTCCCAGGATTGCAAAGCAACAGACTTCCAGAGCGCTCGTCTCTTTTCTCACTTTTCCATCGTCGACTGTTCATGGGACTAAACACAGCAAGGTTACATTTGTAATGCAAGTTCACACTTTCACAAAATTTAACCCCCGCGGCCCACCCCCCGAGTGCGGCCGAAACTGTGTTTACAGACCCCCCGCCCGGAGACGTAGGGCCAAAAGAGGGAAAGACATTTTTCAAAAGGGAAATTTACCCTTCCCCCTCTGCACGAGTGCCCCAAAGAGTTTAAAAATGGATCCCTTTGCTGTTTTGTCAAAAGAGTCAAAACCCGGTCCCAAACCAGACCAGGGAAAGTGGCGCTTCAGTAAAAGGGGATGAAACCCCGCTTTTGGGAAAAGCTTTCCACTTTTATTTAACCCCTTTTATGCTGAGAGCTTTTTACGTTACCCCAGGGCCATTTTTTCTCCCCCTTTTGGCAATATTTACTTAATCCCTGTAATTTGGCTTTTGTTTTGGGAAAATGTACAAAAGTCATTAGGGAATGTTCAGATGGTATGTTGGATCCGATTTTGGATCAATTTTTTTGGGTTCGTGTTTTGGGTCCCGTGGGTTTTTGACCCTCAACCGGGCCCCAACCCCCAAACTAACAAAAGTGCAGTGTGATTTCCCTTGCTTTCAAATTTTCAAAAACGCAGGGGGCATTTTGGGCAAGTCATCTCTGATACGTGTTTACTTGCGTCTTTCTGAGGCGTCTTTTAGATCCGTTCATAGAATTGTCATGTCAATTCTTGATCTAAAAGACGCAGCAGACGCCCTGTTTAATACTACAGGGCGCGATCCTGCTGCAGCCAAAACGCAGCCCAACATGCACCTGCCTGTTGGATGCGATTTACACAGCACTTTTGGATGCATTTTTCGGATCCAAAAGGGATTCAACACGTCGTGTGACCATACCCTTAGTCACTTTCTTTTCCCTTATATCAGAACTACTGAGTAAAGTAAGAAATGTCATTTTGCAATAGAAAGATACATTAACCCCATCCTGACAGCCGGTCATATTAATATGGCTCATCCTTATTTTTCTCCTCGCCTTCCAAGAGCCATAACTTTTTTATTTTTCCATCTACATAGACTTATGTGGGCTTTTATTTTGTGGAAAAAGCTGTATTTTTTAATGGCTTCATTCACCACACCATAAAAATATACGGGGGCCCTAAAAAAATTTTCTTGGTGGGGGGAAAGGTAAAGAAAAAGTACTTGGAAAGTTTGGGGGGGTTTATTTTGGGTTAGGTCGTTCACTCTTTTTAAAAAAGGGTGATTTTTTCCCCCTATTTTTGGGGTTTGTTTGGGGAATTTAAATATCCCCAAAACAGGGAAAACAAAAATTTGGGTTTTGCAAATCCAAAAAATTTTTTTGAAAAAAATGAGATAGGGGGCCTTACACCCTGGAATATGGAAGTCTGAACGGGCCCAAAAGAGGGGGAAACATTAGTTTTGGGAAACCCACCTGCATTTAAAGCCCCCCCTTTCTGTTGGGCGGGGAGGGCTTAAGCTTTTTTTGATCAAAAATGTAACAAAGGACCTCAAAAAAATTTCATGTACCCTAAATAGCGAAAATGCTTTTTAAAAAATTTCCCTATTTTCCCCCTTTGATTTTTTCTTTTTTGTAGTGTGCTGCTATTTTGGGAATTTTATTTTATATTGGGGCCAAAACCAATGTGAAACCAAATGCCTTTTTTTTTAAAAAAAGTTTTTTGGATTTTAAAACCCAAAAATTGTTTTTTTTAGTGTGTATGGAGGAGGGGCTCCCTCCCTTTGGGTTTTTTTGAAACTCCCCCCACCTTATGGGTTTTTTTAAAATCAATGCAGTGTGTTGGAAGTGGTCCCTTTCCCACTCCCCTAAAGGGTATGGAGGTCTAAAAGGCCCCAAAAAGAGAGGAAACCCAATGTTATGACCCCCCTGTATTGAGGCCCTTAATTTTCGGAGGGGGTTTAAAGCGATTTTGTTCAAAAATGTAAAACTAACAACCTCTAAGAACAAAGGGAAAAAAAAGAAATTTTCATGAAATCCTAAATAGCAGAAATGCTTTTTTCAAAAAAATCCAAAGGGGGGCTTTTTGTTAGTTTCTTTAAAAGGTGGGTGGCTGTGATAAGGGAAAAGGAAAAGATCCAAAAAATTGTAGGGTTTTTGTTATGTTTTAAAAAAAAACAAAACATTCTCTTTCTCTTAAATTTCCGCTGCAGGGCTATTTTCTGTGGCCAATAACTTTTTTGTTCTTCCACTTATGGATCTGACGGGAAAAAGGGTTTGTTTTTTTAAATTTTGGTATCATTACCGAAATTTTGGGACTATAAGGCCCAACCGAACTTTTAAGGCGCTTTAACATTGAGGAATTAACTTTTGAGCGCCGTTATATATAAGGCCCCCCGGGCCCTTTTAAGGGGCGCCCCGGGACTAAAGGCCGCCCCGGGACTATAAGGCGGGCGCACTAAAATGAAACAAAGTTCAGAGGAAAACCCAAAACCCTTTTTTCCCCCATTTTCAAAATAACTCTCAACTTGAAAAAGTTGAAAAAAAAAAAATCAATAAATTTTGGCCGGGGTTTAAACAGGCTTTTTTACCCGCGGTTTTGGGTGCGCCGTTTTGAGCGCCACAAAACCCCCGTGAATAAGGGGGGGGGAAACGGGGGCGGGGGCCGCGCGCGGCGGGGGCGCCCCCCCCCGGGCCAACATAGCCCAATTGCATTGTTTACGGCGCGTGCCCGGTAAATAATGTCAGCACTTTCCCCCCCCCCCGGGGGAATTTGCCCCGAGCGGGGAGGAGCGACGGAATCCCTTTTTTCTCTTTTGGGGCGGGTGGATTACCAAAAAAGATTTCCAAACGGATTGGCCCGTACTGAAGCGCAAATCCGGCGCGGAATACGGCCAATCCGTGGGCAAATAAGCCGGGTGAACGGGGGCCTTTTCCAAATACTTTTTTTCAGTTCAATTTCATCCCCCACAAAACCATCAAAAAATTCCCTTTATCTTTTAGTGTCAGAGTTAAACAGTTGCACGATTTTGCCCTCAAGCATTTTCGGGGTTTCCCCCCCCCATTTAATTTTCTGGGGCCCGTTCGTTTCTGCGGGTTTGCCTTCAGTGATGTTCCAGCCCCTTTTAAAAACTCGGATGAAAACTGGGGGCATTTTATCCTTCCCAGGCATCCCCCATCCACTTTGCACATAGTGGCATAACCCGGAGGCGTTTCCTCCCCGTTTTGGTGAATTTTGGGGGTCACCTTCTGTCATCCCAAATTTTCCCCCTGGAGCTCCCGCAAAAATTTTAAAACCCTTTAAAAGCCCGTTTTACCCAATAAACTACGGCCTTTAACCCCGTTAAAAGGGTTTAAAAAAAAAACCAAAAAAAAAAAGGGGGAAAAAAAGGGACACAAGCCGGGGAATTTGTTTTTTCACTTGGGCCTTTTTACAGTATCGGTTCCCCAAATTTGGGCCCCGCCATTGGGGTCACAGACCAATTTGGGGTGGGGAATTTTTGGTTGAAAAAAATTTCCAAACCGGGCCCCTTGACATAGACCCCCCTCACCACTCACTTAACTTCTCCTCGTTCCCCTCCCCCCCTTTGGGGTTTCCCTTTTTATGAAAGGGCCCACTTGGGAAATGTTCTTTGGGCAAAGTCCTTCCCCTTAAAAAAAAAACCTGGGTGTTAGTTTTTTGGCCATTAGCCTGACAGGCGAGAACCCCAGTGAAAGAGGACTTTATGTCCTGTGGGTAAGAGACCGTACTGGTCCCCTTTTTTTCCAAAAGTAACCCTTGTACAAGGGAAAAATCAAAAGTGGGGGGAAACCCCATCCCTGTTAAATGATGGGGTTCTGGCTGGATATTTTTTTTCATTTTCTTGGTCTGCAAATAGGGGCGGGGGAAAAAGGCCCGCTTCTCCCTTTATAATCCTTTTTGGAGCTTTCGGCAGACAGTAGTTTTTGGTCGGGGAGGATTTTTGCCTTTTTTATGAAAGGGAAAGAAACCTGAAAGGGGCCACCTTGAAAAACCTTGATTTTCCCTTTTGAGGTTTCTAAAAAATTGGGGTTTGATTTTAAAAAGAGACCCGTGGAAAACGCTTTAAACTGCGCTTCCTGTTCAATAACCCACTTTTTCTAGTTTGTCCCCCCGGTTTTGGCCCCCTTTTCCTTTTGTTTCCTCTGAAAAATCAGTTTTGGGCTTCTTACCTGGGGTGAGGGCATCTTCTTTTAATCCCCCCACTTACCCCACCCCTTTATTCATTAATGGTTTAATTTTTTGGCAGCTGCTTATTTCCATGCCCCTACTGCATGACTTTTTAGTTTAAGCTTTAAAAAAAAGCATCTAAGCATGTTCTTAACAGAGGGATTTTTGGGAGGTGGGGTTTTAAAAAATTTTTTCAGTACGGTATTGGAAAAGTACAGAAAAAATGTTGAAACACAGATATTCTTCACCCCAGAGTGTCGTATCACCCGCCCCGTAGTGACGTTCTGACCCATGGGAGCCCTTTAAACCAAATTTTTCATTTTTTCAATTCCCCCCCTTTTGTTGCCCCCCAGGGTTGCAGCCGCAATACGGCCGGGTTTAAAAAAATGGTCCCCGCCACTTATTGTTTCCTTAAAGGGCCCGGTTTAACGGGTTTTTTCCCGAAGGTTTTTTGCGCCGGGATTGCAGCCACAAAAACCCCTTGGTATATAAGGGCGGGCGGGGGGGGGGGGGACGGAGCGGGGGCCCCGCTCCCGGCCCCCAAAGACGGGCCGTAAATAAGGGGCATGTCAAAATTTCTTCCCCCCGCGGCGGGGTTTTTCCCAGCGGGGGGGGGAAACGAAGGATTCCCCTATTCTCTATGGGGGAATGGATTTTTTCCCCTAATTTACAGGGACGGGATTTGGGGGCCGTACTGGGAAGCGAAATCCGGCGCGGATTTCGGCGCCAATTGTGCCCAAAATTTTTTAACCGTGTGAACGAGGCCTTATTTCGGCCCACGGAATCACCCCCTTTTAAAGAATGGGTTGTAAATCCCGGGGCAAATAAGCGCCCCGTGGGGCCCTTAAATTTTCAACTGATTTTTTCAACTGATTTTTTAAACTGATTTAGGACCCCTATTTTACTAAATTTTTAAAACAGTATTTAAAAGTTGCAAATCAGGGGTTTTCAAAACAGTGTCACCCAAATTTTGCTTAAAAAAGTTCTGAACAAAACTGAAAACAAAATGAAGAATTTATTTCTATATAAAGGGGGCAACCCCGGGCTATAAGGGCCAAATTTCGGGTTTTTGAAAAATTTAGGGTTTTTTTGTTCGCCTTAAAAATCCGAAAAATACGGTTTCATTAACTTTTTTTTCACCCTTTTTTTTATCCAAATTTTTAATTTGGGCATAAAAAAACCAAGGAAAAAAAAAAAAAATTTTTTGCAATTTTCAAAAATTTTTTTCTCTTTTACCAAAGGTTTTAAGTTTAAGGGAAAAAAAATGGGTTTTTTTTTAATAGATTTGGACTTTTCCCATGTGGAGTAAAAAATTATGTATATGACAAAACGGGGGTGACTAAAACTTTTAATATTTTATTTTTTATACTTGAAAAACTTTTTTTAACATTGGGTACTCCAGGGAACGGGTGATTTGGGAGGCCTTTAACATCTCTAAAACCCTTCTGCAATTTTAAAATACAACCCCCTTGGGAGGGTTGTAAAACATGGTGGTTTCTATAATTTTCCCTGCCTTTGGGGGAAGAAAAATGAAAAAATGAAAAAAAACTGGCACCCCGAGGTTTAAAGCCTTCATTTGGGTTCCAGGGTTCCCTGGTAAAAGAAAGGGGACCCCTGATTGGCGCAGCACCGTTTCTCATTCATTAAGACACAGTGATGACGCACTGTCTAAAGGATAAACCTCTTAAAGGGGTTGTCTCACTACATTGATTCATCTTACCTCAGTCCTCTTTTCTTGGTTTAATTTTGAATTCAGGGGAGTGTTTACTGGCTTCTACTAGGCTGCAGTAGAAGCCAGGTCTGTAGCTATAGCGACCAGTGCTGGCAGCCTATCGTGAGAGAGAGAACAAGTCTGTAGCTAGAGCAACCAGCACTGGCGGCCTATCAGGAGAGAGAGAACAGGTCTGTACTATAGCAACCAGTGCGGGCAGCCTATCAGGAGAGAGTAAAAGGTCTGCAGCTAAAGCGACCTGAGGAGCTGATGAGCCACAAAAGAGGGGATATCTAGGAATAGGTAGGACACTGTTAATGGACACATATTGCAAAGTGACTTGTTTCTGCAAGATGTTTAACATAAAAAGCCATCCTTGTAGTGAGACAACCCCTTTAAGGACCTTGCGATTTTTTGGGTTGACACGTTTGTTTTTTCCTTTCGTCTTCCCAGAGCCATAACTTTTTTATTTTTCCACCTACATAGACATATGGGGCTTTTATTTTGTGGGACAAGATGTACTTTCTAGTGGTTTCATTGTACCATAGAATATACTGGGAAACCGCAAAAATATTCTAAGTTTGTCAAAATGTTAAAAAAAAGTACTTGCGCCATGTTTGCGGGAAGGTTTTTTTTAAGCCGTTGACTCTCCGGTATAGATGATGTGTTATCTGTATTCTGCGGGTTGTTATGATTCTGTCAATACCAAACATGTATAGTTTTGGTTATGTTTTAGCACCGTAAAAAAAATCCAAACACATTCCATTTTTCTGCGACCAATAACTTTATTATCCTTCCACCTATGGACCTGAGTGAAGCTCCTTTTTTGGGGGCTGAAGTGCACTTTATAGGTACCATTTTGGATAGATGTGACTTTTTGATCACTTTTATTCCAATTTGTAACGGGCATGAAATTACCCAAAAAACTAAATTTTGGTGTTTGCAATTTTTTTCCTTCTACGGTGTTCAACATACAGGATAAATTATATTCCATTTTAATAGGCCGGACTTGTTCAGACACCAGTTATGTGTAATTTTTTTTTTTTATTGGTAAAATGGCGAAAGGAGGGTGATTTGAACTTTTAATATATCTGTCCTAGGGGCCGCATTCATTTATATAGCCTAATGCATTGTATAGACAATGCATTAGGGTGTACAAAGATGGTGGTTTTACTACTTCCTGCCTGGGACAGGATGTAGTAAAAAAAAAAACCCTGGTAGCGATAGAAGCCTTCAACAGGCTTCCAGCCACCATGATAACCGACCTGAGCCCCTCGATCATGGCACAGGGGCCCCAATCAGAGTGAGGAACGATTCGCAACACTATTTCACATTAATTTAGATGCCGCAGCCGTGTTCGTCTAAAGGGTTAAACAGCGGGGGGATGGTGCGGGCTCCATCCCGGGCTGTAACCGGCAGGTGTTAGCCGCAATTAGTAGCCATCACCTGCCGGCTATGTAGCGGGATCGCAACGCGATTTACCTTTTTCTTTTTAAGTCATTTCAAGTCCCCTAAAAAATTTGAATAAAAGTGATTAAAAAAAAAAGTTGTATCTATCCCAAACTGGCACCACTAAAAATTACACAAAAAATACCACTCATGTCTATAAGTGAAAGTACAAAAAGGTTATTGGTTGCAGAAAATGGCGCTGTGGCGCAAATTAAAAAAAATTTAAATATTTTGATTTTTTAATGGTACTAAAAGAAAATAAAAACCCTACGTATTTGGGATTTCTGGAATCACACCAACCTACAGAACACAGATAACCCATCACTTACACAAAATAGGGAGCGCAGTAAAAATGAAACCCACGCAAAATAGCCCTTATATGTTTATGTAGATGGAAAAATAAAAAAGCCATGTTGTTTGGAAGACGAGGAGGAAAAAAACTTAGAGCCGGAATATTATGACCGGCTGTCAGGCAGGGGTTAATCAAAGAAAAGATAATTTGTCGCTGTCATTGCCTTAAAGGGGTTTTGCCATGATCTAATTTCCTACCTCCTGCATCCACAGCTCTGTGTGCTCAGAAGGGGGCGTGTGTGATTTGTTTGAATTGCAGATCATGTGACCCAGCAGGATGACATCACCAGGTCTTCCCTCTCTGCAGTCAAATAAAGGTCTGTTGATCTAAAGCATTGTGAGTAGCTGAGAGGTAATGTTTTTGCTTCACATCACAAGTGTCCTAGGTTCAAATCCCCGCAGGAACCAGACCTATGGATTTTATTTCTCTTTATCAATGCACAGACCTCATTGAGGTTTCATTTTTTAAAATTTATTTGCACTGCTTGACTAATTACTAAGGAGCACAGAGGACGGGAGTAGAATGACAGCACCCGGCGTTTGAACACTCAGTAGCTGCCTGAGAGGAGAGGTGATGTCTGAGCATGTGCGACCAGGACTGAGGGGTCTCTAGCCCTGGTCGTTTTCCCTGGAGACGAGCTATAAAACAATGGATCCCCTAAGGGAGCAGCTATAACAAAAACAGTACAGAATTTTTAATAATGATGAATGGTGAAAATGTTTATTATTTAATTTACAAACTTCCCACATCAATTTTACTTCATGGCAAAACCCCTTTAAGTTGCAACTTCCAAGTATTTTACCTTATCCTGTAGTTATTGTTAGTCGAGCATTTTATACATATTTCTAGATATAACACTGGATTTTTTTTGTAGCGCATTTAGAGGGCAAGGGTTTAATAACTGGTATAAGCAGAGCTATAGACACTTTTTAAGCAGTGTTTATTACCAGTAGGTAAATGCTGTGCAGTTTTTAGAGCAGCACATACTCCGTATCTATATAATTGATCTTATACCATTCAGGTACATTCCTTATTATTACAGTAATGGTAAAATGAGACCACATCTTTTTAAATACAATAACATATAGAGCTGTAACGCCGACCCAAACATGTTTTTTCCTAGAAATGCCACTGAAAACATAATCAGCCTCCATCACACAACATACCATTATGCGACATACAATGGCATTCTGTGCCATAAAGCCCAATTTTCTGATAAAGATGTTATTCTGCAGCATAGATCAATATCTTTTCCCATATTACTACATACACATTTACACATATTTTCCCCATTCATGTACTTTATTCAGAAAATATGCTTTTAACTATAAAAAAAATTTATTACAAAATATGATATTCCAAGATCTTCCTAAATCCCATAAAGGGTTTGATTGGTGATCTACAAAAAAAAGTCTTAAGTTGCTAATAAAATGTTTCTTTATCTCCCTGTGATGTTGTCTGTGCTAATTTGTGCTTTTCCAGGGCTTTTTGTCGCCTCCCATCTCTGGAGATGAGCAGCAGCATTTCTTGTTTAAAATTTGCTTCCTTATGCCCTGTAAAACTACAAGTCCCAAGATCCTTTGCTGAACTGTGTCTGTCTTCTTCCTTCCAAAACGTTGTCTTAATGCATGCCCCTATTGCTCCTCAATGTACAAAGCTTTGGGAGGCTAGAAGAAAGGGCTTCAAAGACTGACTTGAAGAAAGCAAAATTCTTTTGTCCACTTGATCTCCTGGGCTGGACACAGAGCTATTTCCTGTTTCTAGAGATACAGAACTACTGAGATCACTGAGTGCAATTACCTGGAGAGGCAAAGGAAAGGATGGGTGTCATAGTTGTCATGGTGACTGAACAGCACCATGCCTGTCTTACCTCTCTGGAAGAGGGGGACCTGCAGCTTGGTGAAGGTGATGATGCTCCTACTCCCCTGGGGCACACTCTGACGATGATGGTGGTGGTAGTCTCTGCCGTGTGAGGACATATGAGGTGCCCCTGATGTACTGCAAGTGCAGAAACAAGAGAGCAGACATGGTTAACGGTGAAAATTGTTACCACTTGTTTTCTTCAGCTAGATGACACAGCCTTTCCTTCCATTTAAATCCTTCCTTCTCAAACAAGTACAAGCACCGGGCAGGAGGGGTCCTCTCAATATATCCCTTTTTCATATTTAGCTGGGACCTCAAGGAACACTCTAACCCCAGGAGAACTGACAAATTAGCTTTCTCTCTTTCAGCTTTGACTTCAAAGATTTACTGTTCTACTTTTCTGTACCCTTGGAGATCTGTATGTGTGTTTGTTGAGCCAGGTCAGAGGCAAATATTGGGCATCAACCTGTTCACAGGCCGACACGGGACTCACTTTGCACTGTGTCTCAATAAAATTCCAGAAGCCTCCCAAACTAACCATCTGCAGCTCCTCCCAGAGAATTCCTTACAGTCCTTCTTGGAATCCGTGGCTAAAGAACAGTTCAGGCATTAGTCCATGCCATGGCACCAGCATACCTATTTTAAGGGTTAAGTCACCCCATGCATCCTGTCTGATGGTGTAGAAACACACCACTCAGACACAAAGAACCACGACTCACTAACAACTAAGTAGTGGGACAATTTATAACTTCTCCTCCCTCTATCTTGTTACCACAGAAACTATCCTTCTGCTGCTGGTCTGCATTGAGAATTTTACACAAAATAGCTCAATCATTATGATTTGACAGTTTTACACATACTTCAGTTATAGCAGCATTTTACCAACCCAGAGTTCAACTGGAGGTCAGCAACCCAACTTAGAATGACATAAGGCAGAGTCACTGAGCTCAGACATAGCAATTATAGTGAAAATATTACAAACATTACTACATTACTACAGTGAAAATACAATACTACAATGCTCAAAATACCTAGTGATGTACAGAAAGGGTTAATCCTGTACTTTACACAAAAAAGATGGAAAACACAGAAATTTTGAAAAGTATTAGTCTGAGTGATATGTTCTTCCACTTTAATCTTTAAGGAGTGTACTCATCTGGCTGTTTCACAGAGCCTGTTTTTCACGGGCAGCTTCAGACTCAAGCTACAAGCTCTAAGGTTATTGTTTGTCAGTAACTTAGATAAACAAGCTCCTGTGCTGGAGATAGCATTCAGCAGGGAGTAAGTCACCATGGTCCAACAGGACTTCTGGACCAATAAGAGCAGTGAGAGAGCAGAGAGTAACGGTTGATAACCTAGAGAAATTTGTGTAAACAAACAGAAAATCTCCTCTATCTCCTAAACAAATTAAAATCAGAGCATCAATGTATTTAGTTGTAGTCTTTATATACCTTTGCCTTCATGTGTAAAGCCAATCAATGTGGTAAGCAAAGTCCTTTAAGAGATCTTTTAGCACTGGGAATAAGGATTGGTTACCCCTGTTTATGGGATCAATGGGGTAACTGTGGCCATTTCTATACACAGTTCTATAGTCAGATTTTTATGAGATAATAGAAACTCTGAGATAATTTGCTTCAGTGCCCATCGGATGCCAAGTTCTTCTGGGAATGAATTTTGTATATTATCGCTGTATGGACCGCTCTTGGCATATATAAAAGACCAAGCATTTTTCTCACATTCTCCTATCAGGGTTGGAGAAAGTCTAGTGGCTGACTATAAAAGCTCAACAAGTTGTTTACCCACCAGCGAGAAGCCTCATTTAATCATCTCCCTATTCAGGTTGCTGACACCAAAAGAAATTGTTCCATTTTCCATCTCCTTGGGCAACTGTGTACAATGCAAAATCCAGGGAATAACATTGTTTAGTAGGTTTCCAAGGTTGCATGACATTTATTAGATGGCTGACCAGTTAATAACACTGGTTTCGTACATCACGGTGATAACAATGCATGATCATTAGGGGGGTGCTGAAGCTCTCAACTAAGCATTCCTCTGTATTTTGTAGCTTTTACAGTAGTTTAACCCATTAACAAGGTTACTAAATTGCATGCACAGTGTAATCGTGCCCCAGCAATAGTGTAATATGCCACAAGATCACCATCTAAAGGAGTTTTCTCCCTACAATGATTGGCTTTTAACATGTAGGGAAAGGTAAATATTAGCAAATACATTGCTGTTTGATTTTGCTTTGTTCAGGAGATAAAGAAGATTTTATCGACTGCTAGTGCACAAGTTTCTATAGGTTTTCATCAACCTCCTTCTGCTCTCACTCGGATCTGATTACTCTAAGCAGCTGTCAGTCAGTCTGAGCCCCTTCCCGCTGAGTCTTATCTGTAGCACAGAATCTTGTTTACCTAAATAAATGACAAGTTTTAACCATTAGAGCTCTGTCTCCTTCTGCACTACAGGTTATAAACCTCCTCCAGTTATGTCACTGTAACAGAAATAGCTAGGAATATCAGAGCTGATATGCCAATCACTGCTATAGACCCAACCACAGCCTGAGTAGGAAGTGTGAGTCAGAAGCTGCCTGTGGCTCTGTGAAACTGCATGGTGAGAACATACCTTTAATTGGCAGAATGTATCAATCATACTGCTATTAACTCCGATTCTTACTTAACCAAGACATTGGGTGTTATTTATTAAAACTGTCTAGCAGTAAGACTGTCTTTGTTGTCCACAGAAACCAATAAGAGCCCATAGCAACCAGTCAGAGCTCATAGCGACCAATCAGAGCTCATAGCAACCAATCAGAGCTCACAGCAACCAATCAGAACTCACAATAACCAATCAGAGCTCACATCAACCAATCAGAACTCATAGCAAACCAATCACAACTCACAGTAACCTATCAGAGCTCACGGCAACCAATCAGAGCACATAGCAACCAACTGGAGCCCATAGCAACCAACTGGAGCCCTTAGCAACCAATCAGAGCTCATAGCTAACAATCAGAACTCACAGCAACCAATCAGAACTCATAGCAAACAATCAAAGCTTTCATTTTTTAAACAATTTTGGAAAAATGAAAGCTGAGCTCTGATTGGTCACTATGAGTTGCTATGAGTTCTGCTTGGTTGCTATGAGCTCTGATTGGTTGCTATGAGATCTGGTTGGTTGCTATGAGCTCTGGTTGGTTGCTATGGGCTCTGAATGGATATATTGGCGCAGCATGGTCAGTATTAGCACAGGTTGGATGCTGTGAGCTCTATTTGGTTGCTATGGGTTCTGATTTGTTGCTATGAGCTCTGATTGGTCGCTATGCGCTCTGAATGGCTGCTATGGGCAACAAAGACAGTTTTACTTCTAGATAGTTTTGATAGATGTATTTGTATATAGATCTTTAGGCTACATGATGTACTACCAATGTTCTGTAACTTGCAATCAACACACGTAATAAACTACATGAGTTCCATTACAGTGGTAAAACCACATAAAGTACTAATAGAGTCTTCTGTTGGCTTGAAGAACAATAAGTACTGAGTCTGTCCACTGCTGGGCTGGAAACTGAGGCAAGCCCTGGTGCTCCTGAGAAGAAGCTGTGCAAAAGGACTCCTAGAATAGAAACTGAGACCAAGAGACCCAGAAGCACAAAAGCAATACTTTACAACAAGGCCAGAATACTGGCACAGAGAGAAAGTTGGCGATATTATCCTCTTCCCGCGGCATCAATGTTCTTTTTCAATACGTTCATTATTTCCTCCCGCCTTCCAAGAGCTGTAACTTTTTTTTATTTTTCTATCTACATAGACCTTTCTGAGTTTGTTTTTCACGGGACAAGATGTACTCTACTGTCAATGGTGCCATATGAAGGGGATTTTTTTTCTACAGTGTTTACCGGGATCAGCCATGTTGCATTTTAGTATATCTGACTTTTTTTGGTCACGACAATACCACTGGTGTGTAACTTTTTTATTTCTTATTTGCAGTCGCCATGTTTTTTATAATTGCCACGATATTACTCCTATTACACCCATCCATAGGCAGAATGTAATAGGAGAGCTGTCTTCGTACACATATATTTATATTGCCGAACAATGTACAGGCGATCGCATCCCCTAGGGGGCAAATATCGCGGGGGAGCTAAAAGGACAAGTAAAAAAAATAAAAAATCGGAAGAAAACTTTAAAACACTCCACTGCTCTATTTTAATTTTCTTTTTACTTGTCATTGTAGTTTCCCCTACGGTATTTGACCCTTGGGGGATGCGATCGCTTGTACACTGTTCTGCAGTATAAATATATTGCAGAGATGTGTACACAGATGACTCCTCTATTACATCCTGCCTATGGCAGGGTGTAGTAGAAATACTATCATGACAGCTATGGACGTCCTCATTTGGCTCCTGGCCGCCATCACAATTACTAGGCACCACGGGGTGAGTGTCCAATCGTTCCTCATTCCCTTTCTAAAAGGTTAAAGAGCCGGGATTAGAGCTGTCTCCTATCCTAGCTGATAGCAGCAGGTCCTTGCTGTAGTAATCAGGCGTTACCTGCTGTGTATGGAGCAAGCTCAGCATGTTAGCTCGCTCCATACTCTCTTCCCAGCAGTATGACATACAGGAACATCAAATGTTGGTGAGGGGCTATGGTATAGTAAGGTCCAAATGATCTCGGGAAGCTTAGTACAAGCAAATGATTCAGCAATCGCCAAAATTGTTAAGGATTTACTAAATATAAAACTTTACCAATCTGAGGGATTAACTCGCAAGGTCTACGACTCAATATGAGGACGTTTTTTTGCAGTGGTTCTCAAGAGGATAAACACAGTACAATACCCTGGGAATTCGCTAATGCCAGGCACAGCATCGTCATTCCTCCGAGAACAGTCAAGCACAGTTCTGTGTTCAATTTCTAAAATAGTTATAGTGGCTTTTACGTGGGAGATGAGAGCCCTCTTGAAGTCTAAAGGAAAAAAAAGGCCAATGTGCTATCTACTAATGTTACAAACCTGTTATTGCTTTATTTCATGTCTTAACCCCGTAATCATCTCTTGTGTTTGGCCACAGTTCAGCAATGGAAGAAGTATCTATGTGCTCCCGACGCTCCGACAGATCAATTGGACTTTACTTTAAGTCTATACTATCCTGAATATCAGATCGGTCGGCATGTCTAAGTATTTATGATGAGATAGTATTAAAGGGGTTGTCTCACTACAGGGATCGCTGCTTTTTATGTTAAAGATCTTGCAAAAAAGTCACTTTGCAATATGTGTCTATTAAAGGGGTTTTGCCAGGACGTGCCTTATCTGCTAAGAATCAAATGTAAACAAGCCATGCTGAGCTGAGAGAGCCAGAGACACAGCCAGAGCACAGAGCCGTGCATAAGGGATCGTGTGAAATGCTCACTCAAATAATCAAATTACAACTAGTGGATTCTGTATACAAAAGACAACAGCTTTTCTCCACAGCAGCTTGAAAGCTTCTTCATGTTACCTGTTATCAGATAAAGCAGAGATCTACTCAGATAATCACACTACAACTAGTGGATTCTGTATACAAAAGAAAACATATTTCTACCCGGTGCCTTGAAATCTTCTTCAGCTCCCTCTCATCAGATAAGAAGTGTTCTCTGAGCAAGCCGGGCCAGCATCTCTTGTCAGGTCGTATCTAATAGAAGCTTTTAAGTAACTAAGGGCAGGTAAGACAGCCTGTAGCTCTCTCAGGCTGCAATTTTTGTAATCACATATATTTAGAAAAGTGATTAAATACCCATTTTGGGGGACCCCATATCAACATTACATCGTGGCAAAACCCCTTTAACAGTGTCCTACCTATTCTGAGATAACCCCTTTTGTATGGGCTGCATCAGCTCCTGTGGTCGCTATAGCTACAGACCTGTTCAATCTCTCCTGATAGGCTGCCAGCGCTGGTCGCTATAGCTACAGACCTGGCTTCTACTGCAGCCTAGTAGAAGCCAGTAAACACGCCCCTGAATTCAAAGTGAAACAAAGAAAACAGGACTGAGGTGAGATGAATCAATGTAATGAGACAACCCCTTCAACATTCCAAAGGACAAAGCTGGAGAACCTAATCCGAAGAAGTCAAGCTCAGACTATTGATACCCGGTTGTGGAACATCCAAAATGTCGTTCCTTTTTCTACAAAAAGTATAATATTTGATCGTTTTATATGAGAATATAAAGGCTATAACACTTAACAGGATATTGCCACCACATTGATTAGTTTTATACATGTAGGCAAAGGTAAATAAAGACTATCACCAAATACATTGCAGTTCTGATTTTGCTTGGTTTTAGAAATAGAAGAGATCTTACCTCCTGTTTGTGTACACAAGCTTCCCTAGGGTACCGACCATCTCTCTCTGCTCTCATTGCTCCAGCTGCCCTGGCCCAGGACGGTGACGTCACTCCCTGCTGAGTCTTGTTAGTAGAACAGAAGCTTGTTTATCTATGTTACTGGCAAACTTTAACTCCTTCGGGCTTGTTCACACGGCTTTTTGTATCCTTTTTCCGGATCCGTTTTTCGCACTTCAAAAGCGCATCCGGGAAGCGGAGGCGCAAAACTCTCTCTCTCTCTCTCTCTCTCTCTCTCTCTCTCTATCTCTCTCTCTATCTATCTCTATCTCTATCTCTCTCTATCTCTATCTCTATCTCGCTCTCTCGCCGCGCCTCACCTGCGCTCCCGCTGCCGCCGCCACCAGCGATCCCCGTCCAGCCTTCTAGTGCGCTTTTCGCATCCGCTTTGAGGATGCAAAGCGCAGCTGTTACGTACCAGGAGTGTGGAGCGCTTTTGGACAAGTGCCAAAAGCCGGACTCCATTATCTCCTATGGGCGTTCAGTTTTTCGTAAAACGCAAATAAGAATTGACATGTCAATTCTTAAAAGCGGATTTCGAAAAGCGCAGAGCAGAAGAGCTCTCAAAAGCGCATCGCTGATCTCCCGTGGGAACAGCGATGCGCATTTGCCATTCAACTTAATGTTAATCACACTGACAATTGTTTGATCCGTTTTGCGGATCCGTAAAACGGATCCGTAAAACGGATCACAAAAACGCCGTGTGAACAAGCCCTTAGAGCTCTGTAGCCTTGTGCCTTATTGTTTACACTCTTCTGTTAGCAATGTCCTGGATCAGCTAGAAATAACAGAGCTGATATGCCAATCACTGCTGTAAACCCGCCCACAGTCTGAACAGGAAGTAGGAACCTGAAGCTGTCTGTGGCTCTGTGAAACAGTGTGGTGAGAACACCCCTTTAAGACAGTGGGTTTAGAAACAGCATCATTTTGAAGTAAGGTTAATAGCTTGGTGGCTTAGTGGTTATCTCTATTGCCATGCCAGATCATGGGTATGAAGAGGTGGTGAACGGATAGGACACCACCCTTTGGCTGCCAAAAGGGGGCACAAGGATAAATGGAGCGGGCTCATCAGTAGTCATAGCCGCAAGAAATTTAATGGATGCCCCCCCCAGTTCTGTTGTCTTACTGCCTGTATTACACCTTGCCACTGTTGCAAAATACTGTAAAAGTGATTGTGCTCTTGAGTGGTCAAGTAACCTAGGAGGACTAAAATTACAATAAAAAAAAAGTTTAACATTTCTAAAAATATATAAAATAATAATAAAACACTTTTACAAATAATAAATAAAAACTATTTTAAAAAATAATATTATTGGTAGTAAATATACTGTATAACCTTATATATCCAACACAGTGAACACAAGAAAAATACCTTGCTCCAAAATTTGGATTTTTTTTGTTTGTCTCCTCAAAAACTGTAATAAAAAGTGATTCAAAAGTTGCAAATATCTGAAAATTGAACAAATGAAAACCAGACTTCAATTCACAAAAAGCAACGAGCTCTCACATAGGTCTTTGGATTTGACAATCGACATGGTGACACTCGGCTGATTACTTAGCAGGAGTAACAGGAAAACAGAGTTATAAAACCGTATGTTGCTATTTCACAGGGAATAAAAGGATTTACTAAAACAGACAGGTCAGGAGAGGTCACAGGTCCTCTTTTACATATAAGACCAGTTACATGCAATAGAACGATTTGTGCTACTAACATTTGATCTTATGAGAAATATACGGGGATCCCTCATGTTACAATGGTTGCAGGATACAAAATTTTCACCATACAATGGTCTTTCATGGCACATTATATGTTGAATTTGGTTTCAAGATACAATGTTCCAGACACTGATCCAACCAATTATTATGAACATATTTCTACAGTACAGTGCGGTACTACATGTCCTGTACTGCTCTTACATGTATTAGTGAGGTGCATTCAGTGATTAGCGGTCTATATCACCTCTCTACATTACAGAGTTGTACTACATGCCCTGTACTGCTCTTACATGTATTAGTAAGGTGAATACAGTGATTGGCGGTCTATAGCGCCTCTCTACAGTACAGTGCGGTACTACATGCCCTGTACTGCTCTTACATGTATTAGTGAGGTGCATGCAGTGATTGGTGGTCTATAGCACCTCTCTACAGTACAGTGTGATACTACATGTCCTGTACTGCTCTTACATGTATTAGTGAGGTACATGCAGTGATTGGAGGTCTATAGCACCTCTCTATAGTACAGTGCAGTACTACATGTCCTGTACTGCTCTTACATGTATTAGTGAGGTGCAAGCAGTGATTGGCAGTCTATAGCACCTCTCTACAGCACAGTGTGGTAGTACAAGTCCTGTACTGCTCTTACATGTATTAGTGAGGTGCATGCAGTGATTGGAGGTCTATATCGCCTCTCTACAGTACAGAGTGGTACTACATGTCCTGTACTGCTCTTACATGTATTAGTGACATGCATGCATTGGTTGCTGGTCTATAGCGCCTGCCTACAGTACAGTGAGGTACTACATGCCCTGTACTGCTCTTACATGTATTAGTGAGGTGCATGCAGTGATTGGTGGTCTATAGCGCCTCCCTACAGTACAGTGCGGTACTACATGTCCTGTACTGCTTTTACATCTATTAGTGAGGTGCATGCAGTGATTGGTGGTCTAGTAGCGCCTCCCTACAGACAGGTGGTACTACCATGTCCGTACTGCTCTTACCTGTATTAGGGGAGGTTGTGCAGTTTTTGGTGGTCTATAGCGCCCTCTACATACAGTGCGGGTACTACATATCCTGTACTGCTCTTACATGTATAAGTGAGGTGCATGCAGTGATTGGTGGTCTAGTAGCGCCTCCCTACAGTACAGTGTGGTACTACATGTCCTGTACTGCTCTTACCTGTATTAGTGAGGTGCATGCAGTTTTTGGTGGTCTAGTAGCACCTCTCTACAGTACAGTACGGTACTACATGTTTTGTACTGCTCTTACGTGTGCCAGGATGAGCGAATCTTTTGGGCACCAGGTGAGGGCCCCATTTTCTTTTTTTCCAGGTACATTTTGTAAAACTTCCATGTCCCAAAGAAGCTTCTATCCTCATCATAGAAAGTGATTTCCAGCTTGCAGCAGCTCTTTCTGACTGTTGTTCTGATATGTAAAGACTTACTCTATCTTTATTTGTTATCTGCATAACTTTCTTTAGCCTTCATTTTGCATTATGTTGGAGACATTTTTGGGGCCTTGGAACCAATTACCAGTTAAGGGATCACTGTATATAAATATAAACCATACTAAAAGGCAAAGTAGTATAGTAGACATTGAGCAGCTAGAACATCCCCCGTCACTCCCTAAATGCCATATTCAGAGCTTACCCTTTAAACGTAACCGACACCTGTGCTTGTCCTTTCATCATCAGAACATACACCTCACTGCTACAAATTGTAAGGGAACCTGTCAACTGTTTCCTGGTGCCTGAACCATGGACATCATGTTATAGCCACAGGCTTCCTTATTGCAGTAAACTGTGTTTTACTCTGAAATGCTACAACATTTCTCAGAAAACCTCAGTTTGAGGTAAAGCCGGTAACAGGGAGCAGTGCACCGGCCAAAGAGAGGGATCTGATGTCTCGCTCTTCCCTGTCCAACTCAGCTTAACCCCTTAAGCCGAACGCCTGAAAAGTAGTTAATGACCAGAACATTTTTTTTTAGTTTTTGCCTCCTTGCGTTTCAACAGTTGTAACTTTTTCATGTTTTCAATGACGCAGTCGGATGAGGCCTCATTTATTCGAGATGAGTTGTACTTCATGGGGGAATAGTTTAAGTTCACTTATAAATAACTGCAGAATTTTTTTTGTATTTTTAAAAAAAAAAAAAAATTGTTTGTTTTTTAAATTTCTTTTTACACCATTCACATTTCACACTTAATAACTTGTTAGATTAATTCTACAGGTTATTACGGTCTTGTGGATACCTAATATGTGTGGGTTTTTTTTTTGGTGTGTAATAAAAGCAAAATTAAATTTTTTTTATTCAAAAATTTTTTTTTAATTTTTTTAATTCATTTTCCCTTTTTCCCTTTTTTTTTTTTACACTTATTCTGTTTTTTTTTAATTTTTTTTTTTAAAATACCCTAAAAGGGAAACTTTTTACATTTTTTTTTTTTTTTTTTAAAATTTAAATAATGAATTAGCATATTCATATATGCTAATACTTTTATACCAAAAGGTCATTTCGGGAAAACGGGCAGTGATCAGGACAGCACCATTTCTCCCGACCCCTTTGGCTTCTTACACAGACACTCGGGTGCCCCTCAAAGGTCCCCAGGGCTGACTGTGCAGGTCCTTTCCCCGGGGCTCGGGTCGGGTCACGGGAGCCCCGATCACCCGACAGAGCTGGGCCCCCCTTTAAATTTGGGCGCGGTGACCCCGCCGAAAATAAAAGGGGTTTAAACCCCGGGTTGCGGGGGTTTTTTCCCCCTCCCCAGTGCCGTAGGAATGCTCTGGGATCAGGGCTTGTGTAGTAAAGTTTCCATCTCAGCGCTGCTGGCGGCCCCCAGACCGCAAACTCCGATTTCGGCAGGACGCCAAAAAGTGTCGCTGAAACCCAACGCCCCTGAAATCCCCCGACCCAAAAAGCCCGGGGGAGGCCCGAAAAGGGGTTTAATTGACATCCCCCTCCTTGCTTGCATTGGTGAAGCAACCTATTAGTAAAGTGGAGATGAATAGGAAGAAACCACACCCCGGGAAACTCCCCATTTGGGGACGGTGAAACATTTTCCCTGAGGCCCCTCTCCCCAGACTAAAATTACTGGCAACCTCACGTTTTGGAGAAAAAAACACACTTTCTGCAATGAGGAACCCGGGGCTATTTAAGTTTTATCCGGGGCCGAAATGAAACAATTTTAAACTTTAGGGGGTTTCATTTTACGTTTGTAAACACACATTTCCCTTCCAGCACATGATGGGGGCACGACTGCAAGGGGTTCATCTATCTCCACTCACTTTGAAAATTAAGCACAGATCCCAACCCAACACAGCACATACACCCCACATACAAGCTGCCACCACTTATCGGATAGGAGCGATAAGTCCCCCAAAAATTTGCCAACACCCCTGCTCTTAGAAAGTTATGGGGTTTAAAATACACTAAGGCTAGGGCCCAACACAGCACGGAAATTCTTGTTTTTTAAAAATAGAAAATCCCCCAAAAAAACCACTGTACCCAGGCGGATTCCGGGGGTTTTAAAAAAAGTTGCATTTTCAGCTGGATTGCCTAAATTTCAATGTACGAGGGGGACGTGAAAAAAACCCAATTTACCGACGGGGGTTTTTAGCGCAACTAAAAAAAAGCGGTCCCTCTACCAAAAACCCCAGTAATTTTAAAATGGCTTGGGTTTTTGGGACGCCTTTTTAAACATTGTTTGTGTAATGACCCCAACACACAAATCCCCGCTCTCCAACATATAGTTAACCCCGTACAAAGGGTAACCAAAAATTAAAATGCAAAAAATGACCAAATTTATTAACGTTTTAAAATTTGGTAGGAAAAAAGGTACAATGCTTACAAAAATACAAAAAGTACACCAAAAATATGCAAACCTCCAAAGATAAAGAAAAAAAATTAAAAAATTTTCCCCAACTCTCAATTTTAAACTGCATTTGGGAAATATAAATAAATTTTGGTTCCTATTTTTCCTAAAACCGGGGGAAAGGGTTTTTTTCTGATTTTTATGTCAAGGGGGCGAGAAAAAATTTCAGAAAGTTCCTTTTATATAAGTTTTTGTAAACTTCCGGCCTTTACTTTTAAATACCTAAAAAAACTACTTAGGGGCCCCCTAAGACCCCACCCCAGCTTCAGGGGGCCCCGTAAAATAATATACCTACCTAACTACAGGAAACCCCCTTATAAAACCTACCACTGCCCGGGGGCCCGTAAAATATGTATACCTACCTAACTATTGAGGGCCCCCCTATAACCTACCTTTGCTACAGGGGCCCCGTTTAAAATATATAAATATAAATTTTATATATATTAAAAAAAATATTTTAAATAAAACCCAAATACTGGGGCCCCCCTATAGACCCCAAAAAACTGCAGGGGGCCCCGCATATATATACCTACCCAACTACTGGGGGGCCCTTTAAAGCCTACCCAAATTCCCGGGGGCCCCGTATATGGATAGCTGCCATCTTAAAAGGGGCCCCCAAAAGACCTACCTAGCTACAGGGGCCCCGTATATTTTTAAACCAAACCCAACTACTGAGGGCCCCATATAAAACCAAATAACTTCAGGGGCCTTGGAAAAAAATAAAGCTGCCTCTACGAGGGCCCTATTAAAAACCCCACCTAACTCCATGGGGGCCCTTATAATTCGTACCTACGTAACTTTCTGTTTGGGGGCCCCATATATTTAAACTACATAACTGCTAAGGGGCTCTTTATATACCTAACTAACTACAGTGGGCCCTTTTTTTTACACCTACCTAACAAATGGGGGGGTAGACCCTAAAATTTCCTTGCCTAAATACCCGGGGGGCAGTATATATTTTTACTTTCCAGCTGGGGGAAACCCAGTAAACCCAGTTACCTGTGGGGGAGGGAAATAAATTAAAAAATAGTATATTTAGAAAACAAAAATACTGTAAAACAAATATGAAGAAACAAAAAGGTATTACGGAACACAAGCTTAAACATACACCATATGCCCAATAATCAGAATATAAGGCACTGAGCCCCAATGCGCATTTTACCTCCAGCTGACGAAGCCAAGGGTCAATGTGTTTCCCTCCTCTTCTTGTAACTTGGTCAAAGGGTTTTTATTTATCAGTCATTTGATTTTAGACTGGTTATTACAACCGTACATCATATAGTTGCTTGAGCAGAGTTCTATAGGAGCCAAACATTGCAGTTTTTTCTGTTTACTGACACTTTTTACATTAAAGACACAGATTATTGATGATGCCCCTATGAATCTTCTGGACAAGACTGGACTCTGAGGGATTGTTGAATTCCAGTTCAGTCTAAATACATCAACCCCCGGACACTTTCTGTTTTCAAATTGGGGGTTTTTTCCAAAAAAAACCATCAAATTGGCCCCTATAAAACCCTCCAAAAATTCATGGGCCCGTTTTGTGTTTTTTTTGGGGAAAGGGAAATAATTTGTGGCCATTTGAAGTCATACGTGATTTTTTTTCCCATTACAATGATGTTACCGTATCATTAAAAGGCCCCCCGCACTGAAGAATTTTTAGATATAGATTGTCTATTGACATAAAGAAAAACTTAGAAAATAAACTGCAATGTACAAAGGGAAACATTTTGGGTTGGTACCTTTAAGGAGTAAAGATTTTTGGGCCCTGCCCCCCCCGGCACAGGTTTTCACCCGGTTTTTCAGCTGGCTTTTCGGTTTTGAAAACCTGCTGCAAACCGGGTGAAAACTTTTTCCACAGGCCTCTATGGAAAACCCGCGCACGAGTCTCCACTGCACGGGTTTTCATCCGGTGGTTTTTCAGACCTCAGCTCCCCGGTGCAGATCGTCACCGCAGCGCAATCAAAGGGTTTCCCCGCTCTTTCGGGTGATCGGAAAACCCGGTGACCCGACAGAGCCCGGGGAACGGCTGCACAGTCAGCCCTGGGGACCTAGAGTAGCCCCAGGGCTGTCTGTGTATCAAGCGAGTCACCAGGGCAGACTGTGTGCTGTCCTGATCACTGCCTGTGTCAGACTGACACATATTATACTGTGTTAGCATCTATGTAAAACAGTTTTCCCTTCAGGGGATTTAAAAAAAAAAAAAAAAAAAAGTGTAAAAAAAAAAAGAATAAAATAAAGATAAATATTTAATAAAAAATAATTGCGCATATATTACACACACAAATAAAACCATACACATATAAGGTATCAACACGACTGTAATAACCTGTAGAATTACTATAACAAGTTATTAAGTGTGAAATGTGAATGGTGTAAAAAAAAAATGTAAAAAAAACAAAACGAATTTTTAAAATAAAAAGAAAAATTCTGCAGTTATTTATAAGTGAATTTAAACTATTCCCCCATAAAGTACAACTCGTCACTAATAAAATGAGGCCTCATCCAACTGCGTCATTGAAAAAAATAAAAAAGTTACAAATATGTTGAAACGTAAGGAGGCAAAAACGTAAAAAAATGTTCTGGTCATTAACTACTTTTCAGGCGTTCGGCTTAAGGGGTTAAATACCGGTCGGATAAACCCACCGGTATTTGACCTGTGCTGTGTAAACGGACCCTTCTAGAACGTTAAAGGTTGTAAATTGTAAGATTTCTGGAGATTGCAATGTCAGACATCGATTTGTACATAAATACAAATATATTAGAGTAAATAATTAACATATTACATTTGTCCAAGTTGTTCAGAATGCAAACTGAAGGCTATAGATTAACTAAGGGTCCACATTCTGCTTTAGAGTCTTCATAGTACAACAGCAGCTTGGGTGATCTTCATGTTGAGAGAAATATCAGTCCTATGTAGACAACGCATCTACAAGAAAATGTCAACTTAGAATTTATCCCTGGAATTTATTGACTAAAACAAACTCCATAGAACCAATTAGCACCTTCCAGAGGACGCCCGGTTGTGCTGATGGCACCATCCATCTCCCGTCCACTTAGCCAGTCAGCCTGCACTGGTCACATTTGTCACCGTCTTGCATTAGCTCGATCTCACTTGAGCAGTTCTGGCTTCAAAGCAGCTCAGACACCTCTGACAATTCATACCTAGGAAACTGACTCCACAGATAAAGTGTTACACGCTGCTTAGGCAAGTCATAAATATATATAGAAAAACTATAAAATATTGATGCCAAGGAACAGACTCACACAACATTTATCTTACATATCATTAGGGCACATAGAGAAAGTGAAGTTTGGATTTATCTTCCAAAATGCCTGAGCAGTGGGTTCTGTTACTGAACTTTATCTGTACAGCTTGGTTCATACGTGCATTGGAGGTACTGTTTGGCTCCTCCGGCACAGAGGTGAAAACAGACATATATATGTATTTTGGCACCCAGAGGCCATTTTTTTGCACGCATTAGTAGTGTAGAATGCGCCTGAATCTATGAACCTGTTCTACTGCAACGACAAATCAGGCTCAGGGAGACCACTTGTAACTTGGTCTGTCTGTTCCAGCAGCAATGCACCCAGTTTTGCCGTCCTCCCGTCATAAATGCGTAGGATCATACGGTTGTAGTGTGACGCCTCCAGAACACCCCCGATCTCAGGTGCATTACAAAGTGCCGCGTGCGTCTGATATTGCACCTAATTTTGGAGTGCGCCTGATTATAAATCTAGAGAACAGAGCTGCACCAGTTTTGGGGCTGAAAGGACACCAGAATACTGGCACAGCCCAATATATGCATGTCGCCCCTAGGGATCTGTTTTTTCTATAAACACCCAAGGTGCCCGACAGACCTTATCAATTACAATAGGTCCTGCGCTTGCTGCGCTATGTTTTTCATCATTTACAACGGAACATTCGAAGGACACATATGTGAACCAAGACTTAAGGGGGCGACAAGTATGATTTTTGCCGCTTTTTTTTGCGCACATTAGTAGTGTAGAATGCGTCTGCATCTATGAACCTGTTCAACTGCGGGTTTCTAGCTACTAAGCGACACTTGTGGCTCAGGTAAACCACTTTTAAAGTGCTCTTCCTGTTCCAGCAGTAATGCGCCTGGATTTGCCGTACTGAGGCTATAAATGTGTAGAATCATACGGCTGTAGTGCGCCCTGCGTCCAGCACGCCCCCTGATCTCAGGCATATTAAAAAGTGTCACAGGTGCTCTGTAGTGCGCTTGATACTGGAGTGCGCCTGTTTAAAAATAGAGCAAACAGGGCTCATAATGTCGCCCAAGGTGTTTGGTCACGTGGACTTGTTACCATTTATGCTTTATGTCTGGCCAGAATTTGCCTGCTCTGCACTTTTATTGACCTGCAAGCTCTAGTTTGAAAAATCCCACGAAGACAGTAAACCAGTAAACCATTTTTGCACCTCATGTGCTGGCTTTGTAACACCGTGAAGAGGAGAAATAGAGATTTGCTGCAAAATTAGGGATGCAAGATATCCCTCAAAAGTGTATAGGTGGGAGCAAGAGATAAGTGGAAAATAAAAAACTGTAGGTTTTATCTCTAAGTAGCCTCCATGGAATTCTGAACCATGTTAGGTATAGAAAAAGTGAAAGTCTAGGTCAAAGATACAAGTTGCAGCTCCGTCATGTAATAATATGGACATACTGTTACGATCAGGGGTCCCATGATCGGTGATAACCTAGGTTTCCATTTGTCTGCTGTGGGTTTTGTTTGGAGTGGTTGCATGGCAATTGCTCACATGCGTTGCACACCAGCTGACCAAGTGGTGCAGCCTTGCTTGTTGAGAGCTGCACTGGTTGGCTGCTAGTCTCTCTATAAGGTTCCTGGTTTTGCTCCATTAGGGTAAGGAAGCTCTGTTCATGTTTGTTTAATCTTATAAGACGCACGGGTCAAGTCTTGTTCTGATCTGTTAGATTACCCTTCGTTCTAGTTTATTGTCCACATCAGTTGTGTCAGGCTGAAGTACCATGTTGTTTCTAGTCTCAGTTTCCGGTGCCCAAGTTCTGGAGTTGGAAGTTTTTGAGAAATACTGATTTTCTGTTTGTCTAGTTTCTGTTTAGCCCTGCCCGGGACTCACTGCACCCTACAGCCACTTTCTGTATTAGGGTCAGTTGTAGCTTAGGGACATAGTTGAAGAAAAGTCTTCAGGGCTAACGTCAGGGATAAAGGTTCCAGTGTTAGGGGTAGTTGTAGGGTGAGCTTTTAAAGGATAACATTTGGGACAGTTATCACTATTACTTTCTCATTCCTTGAGTATACCCGCATAAAATTTCCATCAAACCTTGCACGTATCTTAATTCCCACACTGTACGTTTGTGAATCGTCTAGTGGTTAGCCTTTTGATCGACATGCTTTGCATTGCTTTTTATGTAACTGCTAGTGACTTTCCTGTGTTGTTACATATTAACGGATAGTTTGAGGTAATATTATATAATACAAAACCAAGTATGTTTGGTGCCAAATTAATACAGATGTGCAGAGATACTACCAATGATCCAGCAACTGAGCAATCTTAGCCATGCATAGACCTTGTTTAGAAGGGCTGGGTAGCAGATAGAGACTATGAAATATCCGGATTTGGTGCAGTGGGTGCCCATCATTAGGGGGAAATCTTTTCCTACAGTATGTGATATGTTCTCATCTACAGGGCACAACATCTAACAGGTTGCACTATGACATTTTAAGTTTTTGTTTGTTAACTCTCCTATCTCATGTCCAAGTCCTGATGTGATTTCTGTAAGAACTTTAAATTAGAGGAAATCTGAGAAACTCAATTTGTCTCACTACAAGGATTGTTGCTTTTTATGTTAAAGATCTTGCAAAAACAAGTCACTTTGCAATATATGTCCATTAACAGTGTCCTACCTATTCCTAGATATCCCCTCTTGTATGGGCTGCAATCGCTCCTCAGACGGTCGCTATAGCCCACAGCAACTGAATGTTTGCTCTCTCCTGATAGGCTGCTAGCACTGGTTGCTATAGCTACAGAACTGTTTGATCTCTCCTGATAGGCTGCCAGCGTTGGTCGCTATAGCTACAGACCTGTTTGATCTCTCCTGATAGGCTGCCAGCACTAGTTGCTATAGCTACAGACCTGTTCCATCTCTCCTGATAAGCTGCCAGCGCTGGTTGCTATAGCTACAGAGCTGTTCAATCTCTCCTGGTAGGCTGCCAGCACTGGTTGCTATAGCTACAGACCTGTTCCATCTCTTCTTATAGGCTGCCAACACTGGTTGTTATAGCTACAGACCTGTTTGATCTATCCTGATAGGCTGCCAGCACTAGTCGCTATAGCTACAGAACTGTTTGCTCTCTCCTGATAGGCTGCCAGCACTGGTCGCTATAGCTACAGACCTGTTCGATCTCTCATGATAGGCTGCCAGCATTGGTTGCTATAGCTATAGACCTGGCTTCTACTGCAGCCTAGTGGAAGCTAGTAAACACGCCCCTGAATTCAAAGTAAAACCAAGAAAACAGGACCTAGGTAAGATGAATCAATGTAGTGAGACAACCCCTTTAAGGTGGCACATTAGACAGGAAAATAATCATCTCATAAAACCTCATTTGGCTAATGCAGCCATCCACATTTAGATCATATTGCCATTACTGTACATTTTTTGACAGGTTTCAGGCAGCACAGCTCCATAAATGCACAACACAAGTATAATACTTATTCCAATGGTGCTTGCTCCTTCTAAACTAACCATTGCTGCACCAATATTAATCCAGAAATATCGCACTCAAACATGTGGCATGAGCATAATGAATAACTTTAAAAAAGTTTTCCCATATGCCTGTTTCACAAATCCTGCTCTTCCCAGCCAGCTTCAGGCTCCCACTTTCTTGTCAGGCTGTGGGCAGTTCTATAGCAGAGACTGACATTTCAGCTCTGCTATTCCTAGTTAAGCCCTCTACAGGGACATTGTTAAGAAGGGTTTAACCAGTAGGGCAGAAGACCAAAGAACTCTAAAGGGTTAAAGTTTCAGTAAGAAAGATAAACAAGCTCTAGTGCTGCTGCTAAGACACAGCAGGAAGTTATATCACCATCCTGACCAATACTTAAGCAGAGATAGGTGTTTGGTAACCTAGGAAACCTTCTGTAAACAAGCTGAATATAAGAACTGCTCTAACTCTGAAAGGAAGCAAATTCTGAACAGCAAGGTATTTGGTAATAACCTTTATTTACCGTTGACTCCATGTTTAAAGCTAATCAATAAAAGAGGGAATAAATCTTTAATGTTTATTAATAGACCAACAAGAACCACAGTAAGAAGAGTATTATAGTGCAGCATTTCGAGTATCTTTCTTTCTACTGGCATAATATAAAAAAGAGGTCTCTCCAATGGCTACATCAATTTGCCATAAACTGTGAACAGGGCTCCCTCTGCCAACTACTACAGTAGATGCCGCGATCACTATCAGTATAGTCATCTAGATTGTTTAACAGCTGGGATCGGCACTAGTTTTGATCCCGGCAGTGGCATCAGGGTACAGCTGTATATAAGCCCACACCATGCCACCGCTGTACCTGTACACCTCAAAACATAGTATACTTTCCCTTTACACTGCAAATGTACAGTGCAGATCAGGAAGGGACTGATAGCAATTACACCTCGTCCTATGGCACCCCCAGCTCTTAATTAGGATGGCGTCCTGGGTGGTGGTCTGCGTAGCCCTGGTTGTACCTCTACTCCCAAACTAAAGAGAAGTGGAGAGTACCCTGCAAAGTCAACCTCTTCTCCCTTCTACACAGAGACTTTTGGGGACACGTTCTCACAGAGGTGGGACCTGCACCTATTACATTTATCAATATACAAATCCTAAATGTCTGAGATGGGAACACCCCTAGAAGCGCTGCCACAGATACACGAGTAAGGGCAAGATGTGCCCGAAACGCGTCGGCGATTTTTCTGTCTAGGCGTGTTTTTTTCTCTGTCACCCTGTCTCACGAGGACTTTTACAACTGTGCCTATGGGCATGAATAAATTGGTGATTTTATATTTTCACATTCACCTTATGCCGTCTTCGCTGGTCCATTTGTGTATTTGAACCTACGCTGTTTATCCTGTGCAACTGGAGCAGGGACCGTGCGATATGGGCAAATTGCTATATTCCTGAACAAGGGAGGTGAGCTGACTCATTTATCTTCTATTACAAAACACAGATACACTAAGGGCATGTCCCCACGGCACGGGTTTTCGGCCGGTTTTTCAGCCGGTTTGCGGTTTTTCACTGCCTGAAAAAACAGCCGAAAATGAGCACAATTGTGCTCTATGGAAAACCCGTGGGCATCCCCACTGCACGGGTTTTCCATCGGGCGGTTTTGCCGCCGGCGGTCCGGCGGCAAACCATTGAGCAAGTACCATCTTCCGTCCGGTTTCCGGACAGAAGATGTGCTTCTCAATGGGAGGGGGGGAGGGCTGTTCTTCGCTTATTGCGAAGAAAAGCCGCCCCCCCCCCCTCGCGGTCGTGGGGACGGGCGCAAAAAAGGACAAATACCGGCCGGCAAACCAGCCGGTATTTGTCCTATGCCGTGTGAACGCGCCCTTAGTGTCGGACCCACCTGCATTTGAGGTCCCCTTGCTGATTGGCAGGGGGGCTTAAGCAGTTTTGATCAAAAATGTGAACTAAGAACCTCAAAAAATTTTCATGTACACTAAATAGCAGAAATGCTTTTTCAAAAAGGCCGGTATTTGTCCTATGCCGTGTGAACGCGCCCTTACGGTACCTGCTTCTAATGCCTATTAACACTAACTTTTGTTATCTTCTTCACTCAAAAAATGTAAAGTAGATCATTTGAAAAAATATCCAAATTAAGTTATTTGGTAAAATGCAACCTTATAAGGAGGTCAGGATATGGTTTAGGAATTCTGTCTGTCTTTACATCTGTGGGGGATATTCCTAAGTAAACGTGTGTATATGGAAAACCTTTCTCTGCAGCCAGGATCCATGTGACAACCCGAAAAGCCCAACTCAGTGCGACCCCTTATTCACTATTCAATGAAGCGGCCCCTGTTCTAAAGAAGCTGGGACTCTATGACGCCCTCTTATAGTTCTATTTAGAGAACAAAATTCCTTTTAGAAGTAGCAATGTTTTTTTCCAACCTGTTCTACTTTGTTAAGAGACAACAATAAGAGGCGTCTGGAGGTCAGTGGAGATCTGAGAGCCTGTACAGTAAGTAAAGGAGAGAATGAAAGGAATAAATGCTGTTTGTTCTGTTTGTGGGGTTGGGTTTTCATTTGCTCACATAAAAAAGAATCTTTTTGGGTTTCCCTTTCCATTTCCCGGGTTTGGGAAAGGGTTTTTTCTTTCGGGGGGCTATGTTTATATTGCAATGGTAAAATCCCGTGGTTTTTGGGGCTCAGTTTTGGGAAAATTTTTGGGCTAAAACTGTATTTAAATCCGCCAAAAAATATCCCCGGATCATAAAAACATGTTCCATAACCGGGGGTTTTTTGAAATAAATTTAATAGAAAATCCGAGCTTTTGTTAACTACAGCTTGGATTTTCTTTTGAGGTTTCAAACGGGATTGTTTTAAACAGTTGGTTTTTGAAGACTCAAAATACGGGAATTCACTTTAAAAATCTGACCAAAAAACCGGGTGCCGGAGAAATTGCCTTTGGCTAGGGGCCTACACGGCATTTTAAAAAAAAAATATTTTTGGATTCGTTAAGATTCTTTTCCGTTTTTTTTAAAAATAATTTTTTTCTTTGCTGCCTTTTTTGCATGGATTTTGCAAATCAGTTTTGGGCTATGTTCACGGCTTAATTGCAGGGGAATTAAAACCCCCACATTACCCCGGGGGAGGGGGCGGGGAGGGGGGGGGGCCCCCCTTTCCCACCCCCATAACTATTTTCAGGGGGCCGGGTTCCCGCCGGGGAAATTTTCACATGTCCTTTTCCCCCCCGCGGGGGGATTTCCCCCGAGCAGGGAGGGGAGCGTTTCCATAGTTCTCTATGAGAACTGTTTTTTTACCTTTAAGGACTGGGAGGGTTTTCCCCGGTTTAATTCCCCTCATTACGCCGCAAATTCGGGCTAAAATTTCTGCCCAAATAAGCCGTGTAAAACATGGGCCTTAGGGTTTCAGGGGCCCCTTTGAAATTTAACTGTATTTTAACCCCCGGGCTTTTCAAGAGAAATACGCCCGGGTTTTATAGAATAGGAGTTTGAAATGCCCTTTTTCAAAAAGCCCAAAAAGCTTGGTTTTTTTCAAATTGGGGGTTCTAGGGGGAAATTTTTTATAGTCCAAATTTTTTGCAGTTTCAAAGGATACTAAAACTGTTTAAAAAATCGACATTTTAAACCCAGTGCCTTTTTGAGTGGGTTTTACTTTTTTGAAAATTTGGGGGTTAATGCAATTTAACCCATTTTCTTGCCCGGGCCATTATTCCCCTTTCCTGCCCGGGAAACATATCTTTCTATTTATTTACAGTAAAATGAATTTTTGGGTTTCCCTTTCTCACATTTTTGTATTATAGTAATTTTTGCATCTTTTTTCCGGTCAAGAACAATCAAAAAAAGCGTGGTTTCCTTAAAGGGGGTTTAAGTGAAAGGAACGGAAAAAAAAAGATTTTTTTATTTTCATTGTTTTAATTTTTCTTTATATTTTTTCAAACCCAATAGTATGCAAAAAATTATATAAAAATAAAGACTTTTGTTTTAAAAAGTCTTTATTTTTCTATAATTTTTGCAAATACTAAAAGGTGCAAAAATAAGCCTTAAAAAAAATCAAAAAAAAAAAAGTTGTTTTTTGTATTGTCCCTTAAAAACCCCTTTAAGGGGGCCTTACGCTTTTTTTTTTATTGTTCTTTTTTTCCTCCTTGCCTTCCCAGAGCCATAACTTTTTATTTTTCCACCTACATAGACACATGAGGGCTTTTTTTTTTTGTGGGACAAGATGGACTTTCTAATGGTCTTATTCACTGTACTATAGAATATACTGGGAAACCGCAAAAAAAATTCTAAGTGGGGCAAAATGAGAAAAAACTTACTTGCACTATGAGGGCGTTCACTCGCTGGTATAAATGATGTATTATCTGTATTCTGCAGGTATCCAATGATACCAAGCATGTAGGGTTTCCGTTATGTTTTGGTACCATAAAAAGAAAATCCACACATTTTCTATTTCTGAAATTTGTTGCCCGACGCCATTTTCTGTGACCAATAACTTTTTTCTACTTCTACCTATGGATTTGAGTGAGGGGCATTTTTTGTGGGCTAAGGTGTACTTTTTATTGCTACCAGTTTGGAATATATGTAACTTTTTTGATCACTTTCATTCCAAATTTTAAGAACGTACAATGACTAAAAAAAACACAATTTTGGTGTTTGGATATTTTTTTTCTTCTACAGTGTTCAGCGTACGGGATAAATGATGTTATATTTTAATAGATCAGACTTTTTCAGAAGCAGTGATACTAAATATGGGGAACTTAATTTTTTTTTTTTTTTTATACATTAAAACATTTTTTTTAAATGTAACTTTTAGTCCCCCAAGGGCAGTTAACCACTAGGGGGCGTGATCGTTTCTACAACCAAATGCATTGTATAGACAATGCATTAGGGTGTACCAATATGGTGGTTTCCTCACTTCCTGTCTGGGGCAGGAAGTAGTAAAACCAAAAACATGGCAGTGATGGAAGCTTTCTTTCAGCTGGCATGCTAACCAATCAGAACCCCCCAATTTCGACACAGGGGCTCCGAATTGGAGTGAGGACCAGTGCGCGGCGCCGTTTCTCATTCATTAAGACACCGCGGCCATGTTTGTCATGGTGTCTAAAGGGTTAAATAGCACGGGATGGCGTCCTCCCGCGCTGTAACCACTGGTGTTAGCTGCAATTATAAGGGGGCAGGGCTAAAAGTTGCAGTTTGGGTTATTTAATTTATTTTTTGAATGTTTATTTGTATTTATTTTACATATTTTATCCTTTATAAAGTCGGAAAAGGAGCTCTGAAGGGTGTTTCTAACCACTGGACAGGTCCATAGTTATATGGCTACGACTAGGAACCAGTTCAATGGTTTGAAATGCGTCAGGCGTGTATACCTGTGCTGTACTTTGTTTTTTATTTTTGGTAGATGAAAAAAAATGAAGCATATATTTCCCTGGATGTGTGGGGATTACCTTTTACACAGAGAAAATTTGATCCACCCCAACATGGTGTCTCTGCCTTGCACCGTTTGTACATCTGCAAGCAGCTTGATTGCCTAGGTGTGGTGAGCAAACTATGCGGGACATGTATGAAAAGTGCCACCACCTCGACAGTCGCACTTCCATAAGTTACGCAGCTTTTGTCGTTGAAAAAAGGTCTCACAGCACTTTATACTGTCTAACACATTAGACACTTTTTATCGCCAAAAAAGTGTCCCCCCCCAAAATAACTAACAAACTTTGTCCACTTTCTCCGAGCCCATTCTCAATGCGTCTAATCTTATAAATCGGGTGACCACCCCCAAAAAAATTTGTAAAGACAAAATGTCGAGGGTTCGACTGCCCCCATTTTTGGCACACCAGGGAACACTAAAGATGGGCACGTCGAAGCGCCTTTTTTACTTTTTTTACCGTGAAAACTGCGCCTATTTTGTGGCGCCGAATGCGCTCATACATTGGGCAAACTTCGACGCCTCCGCAGAAAACCCACATTGAAAAGGTCTGTTTTTCAGAGCTAATGGCCCACTTCCAAAACCGCATTCATACTGCGGCGGTCCGAATGTTGTGCGTTCCGCCCCAGAACCCCCTTCAGGTAGGCCCATTACAAATTTTGCGAACCTTGCCCTAACACGCATAAGGCGTCCGAGAGGGGGCCGGCAAGTGAGCGCAAAAACGCCTAAAAATGGTGAAAGCTCCGAACTAAATGCCCCTCCCATATTTAAACATTTGGGTAACAAAAACCCCCCAACCCCCGTTCATAAAAATTTTCCCCCCCTTATCCTTTCTTTTTGATTACAGAAAAACCACCTGCCCTCCTGCCGGGAACCGGCCGTCACTGACAGCCGGCTCTCAACAACCGGAGCTATAAGATCTCTGTACAGCTGCAAACTCTGCAGGGAAACTTCAGAATATTCTTGCAGAGTTAAAAGTTCAAAACCCCCCCAGTTTTAACCAGATGTCCATTCCCAAAAAAAAAAAAACCCAAAAACACTCCGGGGCCCAAAAAAAAATAAATAAGTACTATACATAAAAACCGTTAAAAAATTTGGGGGCGCCCAACAATTTTGGTTTTTCCCTGATATTTTTTTATCAAATGATTTCCAAATTAAATAGAAATCTCGTCCCATTGACAAGTTTAGAAAAAATTATTTTTATTTAAAATAATAATTTTTATTTCAAATTTTGCTTTCACAAAGAATACACCAACGAATGCAGCCTTGGCATTCTAGCTTTATTGCTGGGGTAATCGGGAGAAATTTCACCCTCTGAAAGGAGCCCCCCCCCAAAATTTTGGTTTGGGGTAAAGTGTTTGCTTGTTCCATTGTGCAGCGGGGCCTCCCACTTCTCTTTCTACTCGGTAAGACCGTTTGTGCTCTCCTCTAAAGGGATAGTAAACACCTTTTGTAGGAAATTTTCCATTTTTTTGGCATTTCTCGCATTGAATAGCCTTTCTCCTCACACAAGAATAACTGTCGATTTCAAAAGTTCTCTTTTTCGGGCCATTTGCAAGTTTGGGTCAAACCAACAAATGAATGCTCCAGATCTCAAATTTGCTCAAAAGAAGGGCCAAAGTTTTTTTGCTTTTCCCAATCAGCAAAAAAGTTTTTTTTTTTTTTTTTTTCCCGCTGTGCAACATACCACAAGGGGTTTCAAAGTTCAAAATATCCAATAGCTTTTTTACACTGTTAGCAAACAAAATACCATTAGAACACTGAAATTTGGGGTTTTTGGAAAAGGGCCTCTAAACCTAAGAGAATAAATTTTCATTTAAAACCAACTTTTGCATCTAAAAGTCATTTACCACATTAACAATGTATAAGGGGATTTCTGAAAAAAATTTTTTATTTCATTGAAAAAAAACTGCTTTTCTTTCAAAAGTAAGGAAATTTCTAAGTGACCCCAAACTTTTTGTACTTTTCTGTGGTCCCTGGTTCCAGCATTGTGTCTCTTCTGTTCTCCGTTTAAAAAAAAAAAAAGAAGACCGGGAAGGGTGGAATACAACGTTGGAACTGCGGACCAGTGGAAGGTAAGGCATTTTTTTTATTTCATTTGGGCCACAGATTTAAAAAAAGTTTTTTAGTAACCGGGGCACCCCTTTAATGGGTGGGTTTTTCCTTTTTCTGGATCAACTGCTATTTGACTGCATTAGACCCCTTTTTTTTTCACAAAAAAGTGCATCTCAAAAATTTTTAAAATCACTGAAAATAATTTTATATCAAAAATTTTAAATCAAAAAGAAACCCATATATTGTAAGAAACCCAAAAAAGCATGAATGGCAAGGTTTACATAATACATTTTGAGCCCAAAACAAAAAAAAACACCTTTCACTTTCAATGATATTCTATTTTTTTAGATGCACTAGTAGTGCTTTTGCATTTTTGATCTTTTAAAAAAAGCTGGGGGAAAATTTTTTATGTTTCTTTTTTAAAAGTGTTTTTTTACATGCATTTTTAAATTTAAAAATTTTTTCAGCCAAAGTCATTTCCTGAAAAATAAACATTTAAAGTATTGAACAGATATGCCCCATCATGTTATTAAATAATATTTTTCCTAACCAAAAGGTGTTTCACTGAGCAACAAGCAGTTTAGATTTAAGCTTCCTGTCCTTCCATCATGCTGTGGGGGGTTCTAATCAGGAAAAGCTATCACCCATTTTTACAGTTTTCTAGTTTTCACGACACAAGAGAAGGAGATCTTATCTATAAAAAGAGGACTTCAGAGCTGAAAGTAAATAATCAAAATTAATTTAAATAATTAGTCTCCTTTGTTTGTTAGAGAAATATACTCTGTACTCAAGCTGAGGCGTCCTGTGTCGACCTTGGGGGGATGTCACCTGCTCTCAGAAAACAAAGAGCAAGAGAGAATGGGGGGGGTAGGCCCTTAACCTAGAAAAAGTGTGTGACCCGGGGCAAAAAAACCCTTATCTTCTCAAGAAAACAAAATAAACAAAGCAATGTATTTGGAAAAAGTCCTTATTTACCATTCCCTAAATATTGAAAGCTAATCTGTGTAGTGAAACAACCCCTTTAATGCTTTGATACAACGTACTTTTGCACATTCTTACATCTGGTACTATGCATAATAGTCAAATGTCTAGCCTTCTTTCCTTAGGAGACCTTTTTTTTTTCTTTTTTTGTTAACCATTTTTTCAGTAATATAGAATTATAATAAAAATCATACACTTAAAAAAAGGATCTTGGAAACTTCACCAGAAGTGGAGAAAATATACACAAAGAAAAGCATTGTGGTTCATGTAATTCTGCAGAAAAAAATGTGAAAATGCTATAAAAATTTATAGCATTAATTACTGCATTTCAACCACTATTATGGCATACGTAGAAAAATTGCAAATTATGGTGCAGGCAACATTTGTATTATAATTTGAAAATTTTCCTGCCTCTCTCCACTTGTCAGAAATGTGCATAGAAAGTAGGTGGGGCTTAATGAAAGGGGGAGTGTCCTTAAAATGATTACTTATGAGATCCATTACTTAAAGGGGTTGTCTCACTACAGGGATGCTGCTTTTTTTGTTTAAAGAATTTTCAAAAACAGTCACTTTTGCAATAAATTCCATTAAAAATGTCCGACCCATTCTGAGATATCCCCCTTTTATGACTTCATCAGGCTTTCCCCAGGGTCACTATAGCTACAGACCTTTTGATCTACCTGACAGGGTGCCAGCACGGTTTTCTAAGCAACAGCCCGTTTTTAAAACTCTCCTGATAGTTTCCAAACACTTGGTCTATACTACAGACCTGTTTGACTATCCGAAAGCGTCAGCCCCGCTTTCTAACTATAACATTTTTTCTACTGCAACCTAGTAGAAGCTAGTAAACACGCCCCTGAATTCAAAATGAAACCAAGAAAATAGGACTGAGGTAAGATGAATCCATGTAGTGAGACAACCCCTTTAAAACAGTAAAAAGCAATGTATCTGACCTGTAAACAATTCTGCATAATACCTGAAGTCAGTGCAGTTTTTTTCCCCATTATGTTTCCTGTGCTGCCGATAAAGGGTTAAAGCGCAGCACTCGATTTAGGTCTCAGAGCTGAAATAAGTCATAAGAGGTGAGTGATGTAAAATATATGAGCTGTCAGAGGGAGAGAGTCACACACTCAGCCGGAATTACTGCAAAGAACAGCAGAGTAGATGAGAGCTGTCAAGGAGCGTGCAGTATGTCACTAACACAGGGTGACAGAGACACCTCTAATCAACCACGCTGAACTCATCCACATTACGGGGAAGAGACCTCATTTCCATTATGACCATGACACGGGGGCAGTTGGTATTTAGAGTTTACGTCTTGATGTCTTTTCTATCACTGGTTTTTTTAGCATTTTACTGCTGCTCGAGGAAGATGTATTCATGTTACATTATTTGTGCCATCATCAGAATACAAACACCGAGCTCGTTTCTGGGATATCTTCACGCTTAGTTTGGATGACAACTGCACGGGGGGGAAAAAATCAGCTTAAAACCAATATCTTTTGGTTCCAGTCCAACTCCACTCCACCAACTCCACCAATTAGTTATAAGGATATTTCTAGATTCTATCAGCTGGTTTTATTTATTTTCACATTCACATTGTTATCATAGCTTTGACTAAACAGAAGACCTTTCCAATAAACTGGGACACCGGGAATCTGAAATCCGACCATGGTTTTTGCACAAAAAAAACGTGCGAAAAACAGTAGTGTGGTGGGGTCCAGCAATGTGACAATGCCGTGATTAAATCACTACAGTATATTAATACTAGTTGATTTTTTGTTCAACAATAGATGTGAATTCTTGTTCATGGAAAAATAATACATCCACTAAAAAGAAGTCTTAGCTCGTCTTTAGGAGCAAAAATTAATATAAGACACTGTCTTATTTTCGGGGAAACAGGGTATGGCTAGAAGGGGAGGTTAGAGTGGGGACAGAGCAGGGTTAAAGTGATGTGGGGTGGAGGTTTAGAGTGAATGTGTGGGGAGGTGGGTAGGGGTCGAGGTTTCAAGGGTGACAGGAGGAGATTGGTTGGGTTACGAGGAGAGCTGAGGGTTGCATAACTCCCAACGCCCTATCACCCACAAAAGGCATACAGCTTTCTTGGGTGCCTGCTGTGGGGGATGTCACCCAGCTTTACTAGCCGCTGAATGGCCTATCCAGTGTTCAGGAAGCTGTGGGATGCCCCATCTCCTACAGCAAGCAACCGGTTTTTAAATAGGCTATTCAGCATCCAGGAAAGCTGTGTGACACTCCATTCCCCAAGGCAAATTGCTTTCCTATCATAGCCTGCTATAGGAAACTGGATGTCACCTAGCTTTCCCGGGTGCTCTATAGACTGTCCAGCTACCCATGTAACCAGACTCTTCTGGGAGTATGCTTGGGGGATGTCACCCAGCTTTCCCAGTAGCTGGCCGACGTTGGGAAAAGTTTGATAAGAACCCATCCCCTACAGCGTGCTATAATAGTAAATCAGGTTGCTCTTGAGACAGGGTATCTAGCCTACTATTTTATGTGTTTATTAACTGTTTCTGTTTTTTTACAGGTTTTTCTTTCGTACTATGGAGGATTTGTTGCACTACGTTGGACCAGGGGTACTGGGAAGAGTCAGATAACCGTCAGAAGCGGACCCTCTTATGTGATGGTCTGCTTCTGCGGTGGCTGCGGGCTGGTATTTGTAGGGCGAAAAAGACCCCTAACCATGGACTCTCCCATTCTGCTAGTTTCAGACTGTAGCTGCTGGTTTTGCTTTTTTTTCCTTAAACAAATAATAAAAAGAAGACAATATGGGTTCCACCCACCTTTTTCAGAACCACCTAAGGTAAAACAGCAGCTGCAGGCTGATACTATTAATATGGGAAGGTCCATGGATGTGGGTCCTTTCTACCCTGGGCCTGCAGCCACCTCAGAGGAAGACCTTCACACTAGAGGGTCCAGTTCTGACGGGTACCTGGCTATTCCCTGTATCCCTGGTGTATTGGGTACTGGTGAAATAGTGACAGTGGGTTAGTGTTAGCTTTGGATGACAAGAAGCAATGCTGGGTGACACCAAGACCAGTTGTAGTAATGGAGAGGAATCTGTCAGACACATTCATTACCAACCATGGAAAATAAAATGTTAAGAAAAGCTCACAGAACTGAAAAAAAAAAACACTTTATTTAAATAAACTCTCCCTAACCACGTCCCTCTGACCATTTTATTAAAGAGATGGATCCAACGTTGGTCAGACATTCCAAAGAGTCTAACATAGTCCAAGGTAGGGAACCTGTAGAAAAAACTAAACTTACTGCCTACACACCCTTATCTTGTCAGGGGGAGGGGGAGGTTGGTCCTCTGTCTCCCCCAAGAATATTGTGCCTGTAAGCTGTGGCCTAAACCTCCTCTACTGCCTCTTTCCGCCATAATTGTGTTATGAAACCTAGTGGCGACACGAAGTAAAGCCCCACCAAAGTACACCCCATGAATCCTCACCTCCACCTATCATACCATAACCCCCTCATCTCCACCTATCATCCCAGAACCTCCTCACCTCCTCCGATCACTCCATACCGACACCCAAAATCTCATAGAACATCACCTCCACCTATCATTTTATGATCCCTCACCTTCACCCATAACCTCATAGCCCCCTAGCCTTCAGTAGTGGAGGGCTCCGGAATCAGGCATTAAGTTAGGGCCAGGGAATAACATTTTTTTCAAGAGGGGGGCATTATTAGCACTACTTGCCTAGGGGATCAAATGCTTTGTCCAGGCTCTTGTGACATCACTCCCTGCTCTTATCAGCAGCAGAAGAGCCAGTTCCTCTTTTTTTTTTTTTTTTTTTTTTACAAGATTTAACCCTTTACAAGTCCTTTTAACAAACTCAGTCAGGAATAGCAGAGCTGAAATGCCAATGTCAATGTCAATGCTTTAGAACCACCCACAGTTTGAACAGGAAGTGGGAGCCTGAAGCTATAGAACCACACACAGCCTGAACAGGAAGTGGAAACCTGAAGATGTAGAACCACCCACAGCCTGAACAGGAAGTGGAAGCCTGAAGATGTAGAACCGTCAACAGCTTGAACAGGAAGTGGAAGCCTGAAGATGTAGAACCATCAACAGCTTGAACAGGACGTGGAAGCCTGAAGATGTAGAACTGTCAACAACTTGAACAGGAAGTTGGAGCCTGGAGCTGTAGAACCGCCCACTGTCTGAACTGGAAGTGGGAGTCTGAAGCTGGCTGTGAAGAACAAGCTCTGTGAAACAGCCGGATTGGAAAACCCCTTTAACTTTAGCTTGATACTTTTTGATTCTTGTTACTATCTTTCTTATATAATTAGCTTTTCTTAGTTATAGCTATAGGAAAGCTTGGTAGTTTCTATTCTATTATGTCTTCTACAGATTGCTCAGTTTTTTTAGTCTCGAGGATTGCATAAATATGATACAAAATGGTAGCCAAGGATGTTTCTTAGAAAATTTAGGGACATTTGGAACGTATAAATTTTAAGACCTTATTCTACTCATCCTGTATCTTATCCCTACTTTATCTCACACACCGGGAAGGGATCAGATGAATTTATTGTTTCGTACACAATCTTTCAGCTGAAGCCATATGTTCACTTCAACACATCATAAATATAGCTCATCAGAGAGTGCATGTTCCTTAACGTGTGTGAGTAGGAAGGTCTCAATAGTGACGCGCTTGTTGTATTCTTGATGCTTATGCATATGACTTTTTTGATGAATGGGTAAGGAACTGTCAGAAGATTCATCTCCAGTAAAAGAGTAACTCAAGTTCTCCATTCATTAACCTATGAACATCCATTTATTGCTCTTCATAGTTCCTTAATGCATATATAACATATAACATATACATATATAACCCCAACTGATAACACAGATATAGAAATAAGTAAGTAGAACGACGAAACTGCTCATCTTTGAGGTCGTTTAAGTTGGAGGCAGATACATTACAGGAGAGATTTAGTGAACGAGGTTATCCATCACAGATTCTCTCACAGGCCTACCAACATGCCCGAAAGGCTGATCATATGTCTTTATTGCACCAACAGACACAAAAAGAATCCGATGGAGAGAACAAGCTTAGGATTATTGGGACATTTGATAACGCTACTAATCAAGTAAAAGGAATAATTTCCAAATTCTGGCCCTTACTATTACAAGACCCTGACTTAATCCAATTTCTTGATGATCATCCTCGTATTACATTTAGACGGGGAAAAAATGTTGGAGACCTCTTGGTTCTGAGCCACTTTGTTCCTCCATCTCCTTCTGATACGTGGCTCCGAAGTAAGACTACTGGCACATATCGTTGTGGCTCATGTAAAGCATGAAAATTTATCTGCGTTTCTAAATCTGTGACTAATTTGACCACAAACAAGATCTTTCACATGACAGGGTATGCCAATTGCAAGACCAGAGGGGTAATATATCAGGCTTCTTGTGGCTGCCCTTTGATGTATGTGGGGAAAACCATCAGAGAATTTAGACGCAGGATTTTAGAACACTTGGGAGATATAAAACACCAACGCGATACCCCACTTGCTCGTCACATGAACAGTATGCACACTGCCAATCCATTATCCATCAGTTTCTCCGTAGTGGAAATTGTATTACCTTCACTAAGAAAGGGAGATTTTGACCAAAAAATATTGCAGAGGGAGACCAATTGGATCTTCCGTCTGAAGACACTTCATCCACATGGTCTAAACGACTATCTTTCTTTTGTATCATTTATTCAATAATGTTCTGCCTCTATGTGTGTATATTCTTGACTTATTTTTTATCTTAATTGAAGCATCATTATATCTTATTTATTTAATGTTCTACTTACCTATTTCTATATCTGTGTTATCAGTTGGGGTTATATATGTATGTAATCTTCCCTGGTGGCTCATTCTAATTTACATTCACTATGTTAACTATGTCATCGGTACTGTTAGGAGCTCTCTATATTTCACATCGCAGCCTTGTTACATTCCATGCATGCGGTGTGTGAATCTCGATCTCTCCAGTCGGCTGGTGCCGCTTTCGTCTCCGGCCATCTTTGTGCGCATGCGCTGACAAGTTGTCCGATAACTATATAGGGATTCCCATTTGGCGCTGACGTGTGCACGAGCCGTCATCAGCATCTCGTTGAGCCAGGGATCTTTATTGACACTGTGCATTGGCGCACACACGGGAGTTTGTTGTACTTGTGTGCGCGGTTGGCTTATGTACGCCATCGCGCACACACGTCACTTCTTTTCCTTTGTTGAAAATAGAGAACTTTATTGACTATTTACGTGTTTCATGTGCACCTTGTTGGTTATATACCATGTGCGCTCCTCCACCAGGTGAGTACCCCCACTCATTACTGTTATCATATTTATACTCCCCTCAGGGACCGCTACACTTTGTGGCTACCTTACCCCACCAGTAGTTGCTGCAGCGGCCCTATCCTCTTGCTCCCTATTGTGGGAGTTTGTATCCTTGGCATTATCCAGCTGTCCGCTGCAGGGATAATGTGCTACAGCGGTATCATTTCTCTCCTAACATTCGGGAAGGTGTATCGATCAACTGTCTGCTGCAGCGATAATCGACCCTCAAGGGCCGTGAGTTGTATCTCAATTTATTTAGCCATAATATGGTATTTGTTTCATTGTGCAATTACTCTCCCTGATGAACCCAAAAATTCATGGGGGAAACGCGTTGGAGATCCATTAGGAAATTTATTATATCATTGCAAAAGAAACTTGGTTATGGTTTTTTGGTGGCCATATATCTAGATGTATCATTTTCTCTTTGTGTTCTTGTTTTTTGTGCTTGTATAGTTTTTTGCACATTCACTTTTTTAGGTGTTTTATCACTTATATAAGTTAGTCGCATATTTTCTATATACATCTATAGTAGGTGGTAGTGGTTCCTGTGCGGGGTCGCCCTTTTCGGGGCGGGTTCTCCGTTTTGTCCTTAGAAGTAGTATTTTCTGGTTTTAATAATAATATTATTAAAAGTTATTTTTTATTATTTTTGCTATCAGTACCCATAGGCATTATTGTAATTCCTCTGTAGTTATTGGAATAGCCGCCTGAGGAGCTGGTCACAGCAGGAACAGTTGGGAGTTTCAATAAAGGCTTAGATACCTACCTGAAACTAAAGAATATTAATGTGTACGTAGCTATGTAAAATTCTGGGTCTTGTCTGGTGGAGGCTCTGGGGTCAGAGATGGGGTCTCCACTGGAACAGATTGGTTCTTACCTTGTGGGTTTCAGGGCATTCACCAGTGGGAGGCTGGGCTTAACATCCTTGTCTCCTTCCCTTCACCCACATTTTACCCACCCTTGGTTGAACTTGATGGACACATCTCTTTTTTCAACCGTACTGACTATGTAACTATAGCCTTGGCAGCTGAAGCGATTGCTATGGAATCCAGAGGTTGAGTTGGCCCCACTTAGGTTCAAGAACATTGTTCCTTTTTTGTAGGTAACAAGTAGTTGATGACTTTCTGCTCTACTATTTAGATTCCTTGATTTATGGCAGTATTACGTATACTATTTACATTAATTGTTAGTTATGCTGCTGTTTCAGTTTATTGCCATTGGGTGGTGGGGCTCTAGCTCATTTTGCTATGGGGCCTTATGAATCCTAGTTATGCCTGTGCTCTCTGATGATCCATTTCCTTTGACTTCTGCATTCTTGTCAAAACACAAAGGAGCGGCTTGTACTCCATTTCCTCATAGTAGCTCATGAGCCGTCCCTGCATGTTGGGACTAGAAGCCTGGAAGTTAAGAAGGACAAATCGCCAGGGAGCTCCAAAGTGTCAGTGGCAGGATACCTGTAGATAAGTAGAACTATTTTATTGTTGTACCCACCCTGACCCCATTTAGGAATATTTTTTATTGGCTGAACATAACACTTTAAGGGGGAAAAAATGACTAATACAAATATAATATACATATTTAATGTATCTGTATCTGTTATGCCCTGAGGTATAAAATAATGACATCACTTAATAAACAGCGCCAAAAAATGGACCAGCAAGCAATCAAAAACACGCATGTACCTCAGTGTCACCAATAAAAACTACAAGTCTTCTACAAAAAATAGGTCCAATAGATACAGAAAATTGTTTTTGCCATTCAAAAGTAAAAAAAAAAACATAAAAAAGCCTACATAAATTTGGTATTGACGAAATTATATTGACCCAGAGTATAACATTATCATAAGTGTTCGGTTATAATGCAAAAAGTTCTATGTGCCTCAAAATTATGCCAAAAATAAGTTATTTTTGAAAACTACAAGCCCTAATGTGTCTAGGTCAACAGAAAAATAAAAATATTACAGGATTTGTAATGCAAAATAAGAAAAAAAAAATTCCCGGTCATTAATGGCTGGTTTGCTTTTGCTCAAAACGGATGGAACGGATCTACAGCCAAAAGCGGACATTGACCGATGCAGACGGGAAAGCAATTTGATAATTTTTAAGATGATTTTTTTACAGAAAAAAAATAACGGTTTCTTTTGTTTCTTTTTGCATCAGTTTCAGATAAAAAGTACATTTTTTCGCTAACGTCTTAAAAACTTGTCTGTCCAGAAAGAATAACAGTTGCATCCATTTGTATCTGTTTTCAATTAACTTCAATGTACAAAAAACAGAAGGGTCCTGTCCATTTGGATTAATTTTTTCAAACAGAAAAAATAGTGAAAATCCCCGAAAACAAATGCAATGGAACAAAAACTTAAGCCAAAATAAACCCACTGAAAACCATGGGCGACTATTCTCTTCCATTTTTCTGATTTAAAATTGGAACAGAAGAACAGAAAAGCAAACCTAGGAGTGAATCTGGCCTGAGGGGTATAGTAGGTTTGTCACTAAGAATTTAAATATTTCTGCTGTTATAATCATTTCAAACACTGATGACCGATAATGAATATAGTCAGATCTGTACATTTGTTGCAAACGTATCTGAATGTGACTCGCAGAAATCCACGTGCCTGCTGCAGAAGTAACCCAAAAATAGTTCAACCGTTGTGGTCAACAAAAGAAACAATCCCCATGCATTTTTCTCTTCAATTTTAGTATTTTTCATTCTGTATATTACAGTCAGTCGGTGAACACTTACAGTTGAAACCAGAAGTTTAGGGGGAAGTATACCTACAAATATACCTACAGGGGGCATATATACCAACCTAGCTATCTGAAGGGCGGCATAAACCTATCTACACTATATAGAAAGCCCCATCTGCATGTTTTTCTCACTATCTGACATAAAATCAGAATAAACCTTCCCCGTTTTCGGTCAATTAGGAACCAAAATTATTTATATTTGCTAAATGCCAGAATAATGAGAGAATTTTTTTAATGCACTTTATATTACTTTCTGCAAAGTCAAAAGTTTCCATACACTGGGATTACTCTGCCTTTAAACAATTTGGGACAGCCCATATGATGATGTCATGTCTTTGGAAGCTGCTGATAGGTTTATTGGCAATAGCTGAGTTAGAGACACAGCTGTGGATGTATTTTAAATCACACCAGAAACACACTGCTTTTGAGTGTCACATCATGGGAAAGTGTAAAGAAATCATCCAAGATATCAGGAACAGAATTGTGGACTTGCACAAGTCTGAATCATCCTTGGGTGCGATTTCCAGATACTTGAATGTGCCTCGTTCATCTGTACAAACAATTATATGTCAGTACAAACAAGATGAGAATGTCCAGCCATCATACGGATCAGGAAGGAGACAGGTTCTGTGCCTCAGAGATGAACGTGCTTTGACCCAACATGTGCATATCAACCCCGGAACAAAAGCAAAAGACCTTGTGAAGATGCTGGCAGAAGCTGGTAAGATTGTGTCATTATCTACAGTGAAACGAGTACTGTATCAACATGGGCTGAAAGACCACTCTGCCAGGAAGAAGCCATTACTCCAAAAGATACAAACAATAGCCAGAAAAATGTTTGCAAATGCAGAGGAACAAAGACCTACATTTCTGGAGACATGTCCTGTGGTCTGATGAAACTAAAATTGAACTGTTTGGCATTAATGACCATTGCTACGTTTGGGGAAAAAAAGGAGAAGCTTGGAAACCTAAGAACACCATTCCAACTGTGAAACACAGGGGTGGCAGCATCATGTTGTGGGGTTGTTTTGCTGCAGGAGGGACTACTGCACCTTACAAAATAGATTGCATCATGAGCAAGGAAGATTATGTAGCAATAATGAAGCAACATCTCAACTCTACACGTGTAGAGGAGTGAACCATAGCTAGAAGTGAAACAGATATAAAAGGGATAGATCTGAATCAAGATATCTGAAATAAAACCGAAATTAGACCGGAAGTGGGCTGAAGGGGGCTAGGAGGAACGCCTTTTCTTGTATGTATCTAGGCTTCTAAAAAAAAAAAAAAAAAAAAAAACCCAATTCACCAGCCATATTTTTGTCTATCTTGCGGGCCATCAACCCCTGGCCCTTACCACCCATTTTATTCCCCCCAAGAATAAAACCCAACCCCAGCCCCTCTCTCCTTCCCTCACCCATGGGGTTAATCACCACTCTTTTTTTTCCCAAATTTCCACAAAAACCAAACCTGCTCCAATTGCTGCACAAAGGGCCGCTCATTTTCATCACGGGGCCCCATTTTCTGTATTTTTTCTTTCCCCTTGTTTTCTTGCTGAGGTGACATCCTCCTAACCCAGTCCCCCCCCTCCATTACGCTAATCCCCCTCCCCCTCCCATAAAAAACCCTGTAACTAATTGCTATTCGCTGTACTTTTTTTTCCAGCCCCTTTGAAATGTGCTCTGTGGAACGCCTGACCTTTCTGCAACAAACTCACTGCGGGGTTCATGACCTGTTTCTCCCCAAACCCCCTCAACCTGGGGCTCTCACAGAAACAGGGCTCCACCCAAACCCTTGACACCGCTTCCCTTGCCGCTTCCCACCTATGGGGGGGTTTCATTCCCCCACACCCCCAGACTTGAAAAACCAAGGCCAGGGGAGGTTTTTGGGCATACTCCTTTCTCCCACACTGCCTTACCAAATTCCCCCATTCCCCCTGCACCCTCCCCTTTTTTTTCCCCCCTCCTTTGGGGCCAAACACCCTCAGACCTTTCAGCCATTTTCCCTCAGACCCCGGGGTTTTCTGAACAACCCCCTGGCTCCCCCCGCCAGTTTCTAGATCATTTTGTTTCCGGGCTCCATAACTTCCTCTCTAATAAAATTACCCACTCTCTCATGGGTGATTTTAAACTTTTCCCTTTTGAGGCCCCCTTTTTCTCCCCCCGCCCCCTAAAATTTTTCCTTTCACTAACCTTTTTCCCCGGGCCCTTCCGCATTTTACAACTTCCTCCCCACAAGGGGGGGGGAACTTCGGGTCGGGGTTTTTTTAAACCCTTTCCCTTTAAATTCTCTAACTTTAATAATTCCCCTTAAAACCCCTCCTCTGATCACAATCTTTTTTCCCTTTCTTTTTTATAATTCCCCCCATCTCGGGACCACCCCCCTTCTCCCTTTTCAGAAATACCCAACTCCAAAAACACTCGGGAATTCACAGATGCCATAAAAGTCCTCACTGCCCCCAATCTCCTCCCTCTTTCCCTAAAAGGGCCCAAAACCCAATAAAATAAAAACTCTCTCCACCACCCTTAAACATTGGGAAACCGCTCAACACCCGCACCACCGGTCAGATCCCCAATACCCTTTTGGCACACGCCTAAAGGACTGGGCCATCTGCAGCGATTTTCCCAAAGGATGTGCGGAGCGTCTGTGGGGGAAGCCCAAAGCTACCTGCGACTTTCCCCCACTCCCAAATTCATGCCCCAGGACTTTTTCAAACCCCCCCTTCCCACTGCACCAAACAAAAATTTTTTCCCACCTCCCCATCGAACCTTTTAACACAAAAACCCAAAAGGCCTTTTTTGACACCATCCACCCCTTCAAAGGCCTAAAGCTCGGCCCCCGGTCACTGCCCCCCCTTGTGTTTGGACCGGGCCCCACTCACTTCAAAGAAAATTGAAAAAAATCCGGCAAAACATCTCTTCCTAAAAACCCAAGCAGCAGCCATCTGGTCCCTCCCCGAAACCCCCAGCCTACTCCCAGCTCTTAAAACCCGACGACAGAAAAAAGAAGGGGCCAGGCTTCTGCTTCCGCTCGCCCCCCCACCTGCTTAGTAAACCCCTTTCCCTCCACCTTGTCCAGTCTATCCCCTCCAGATACCTCTTCCCCTTTACTGAAATCTGTAACCTCTCTTCTCCTTTTGGGATTTTCCCCATCCCCCTTTAAAACATGCGGTTTATAACCCCCCTTTCCGAAAAACCCAACCCGGGGGCCCCATCCTGCGGGGTTAACTCCCGACCAGCCTTTTAACCTCCCCCTTCATCTCCAAATGTTTGGGAAATACCCGCCAAATCCCGCTATCTTTTCTGCAAAACCCTCACTTCTCGATCCCTGCAATCGGGTTTTCCGAAACCCTACACCCCACGGAAACGGCTCTACCCAAAAGTCCCCCAATATCCCAAAAGAAATAAATCTAAGGGCAACTACTAAATTGTTGTTTTCCTTAGGGAAATTCTCGGAAACCCCAATTTGCACTGTTTGGGGTCCCCCCCAACTTCTCCTAAACATGCCAAAGCACCATTCCCCCCTCCAGGGAAAACCGCTTTCTTTTCTCATTTTAAAACCTTTTCCCTAACCGCTCCTTCATTGTCTCTTTTTCACGGTTCAAACCTCCTTCCTCTTTCCTCTTGCGTGGGGTTTCCCCCAGGGGTCCTTTTCTTGGTCCTCTCCTCTTTCACTCTACCCCCCCCATTGGAAAAACCCCAACCGCAAAAATTTGGTTCCAGTACCATCTCTACGCTGATACCCCCAAAATTATAAAACCTCCCCCCGTGACTTCCATTTCCCTGCCCTTGCTAAAAAAACCCCAATAAAGGTTGTGCTGTCCCCCTAAACTTCATGTCCTCCTGTATCTTAAACAAAAACCTCACTAAAATGAATTCTATTATCCCCCTTTAAACAACAGCCTTACCCTGCCCTTTCTGTCTCAGTGTGTGGCTCCACCAATAACTCCTGGCCCGGGGCCCGCTGTTTTGGGGTTATACTAGTTTCCAATCTGTCTTTCACCTAAAATCCCTATCCCTTGCCCGTCCTGTTCTTCCCCCCAACCTAAAGGAACATCTCCGAACCCGGGTCCTATTCTAAACTGGGGAAACAACTAAAACTCTCTTTTGTTGCCCCCTTATTCCCCTTCGTCTTGACTACTGCAACCTCCCCTGTTTAAACGGTCTCCCCCCTGTGCAAACTTTTCCCTCCCCCAGTCTGTCCTGAATGCAGCAGCCAGGCTTTTTCTTTTTTTTCCCAGCCCCCCCTTTTTTATACTGTTCCCTTCTCCCCTGTGTCAGTCACTGCATTTGGTTGCCTATCCGGGCAGGATAAAAACATAAACCATCACATCTCACTCTTTAAAAGGCTCTCCAAAACCCACTGCTCCTCCCTACACTCCCCCCTTCCCCTTGTTCCCAAACCCTACCCCTCTCTCCGCTCTGTTTGATGAAAATTCAGGTTACACTAAATTCAATTTTTTCCAACCCTTTCCCATCCCCCGGCCCTTCCAAGATTTCACCCGTGGGAAACCAAGTTCTCGGGAAAACATGCTACCGGGGCGACCCAAGGTACATTCAGAACTTATTGTTTTTAAAAGGGCCCCTTTGAAAAACCTTTCTTCTCAGTCGGGGCCAACCAGAATCCCAAAATGCTAACACCCGCCCCCCCCCCAAAACTCCCTAGCGCACTCAATCTAATTTTCGGAAATTTAACCCGGTTTTATAGATGAAATGTTTTGGGTGGCGGGTTTAACCCGAATTTTTTCCGTTTTAAAAAACCCCAAAATTTTATTTCACATGGTTGGACCATTGTAAATCTAGCACTTCTTACCCTTCGTCTCTCCGTACCCCCAAAAATAGATTGTAAGCTTTTTCGAAAAGGGCCCCTCTCACCTTGTTTTCTCTTTCTCTAAGTAGCTTTTCATTTTTTAAAGTATTTATTTTGCCCTGTCCCCAAAACCCCCCGCCCCCAAATTTTGTAAAGTGCGGCGGATTTGTTGGCGCTAAAATTTAAAAAAGATTATTATTATTTTTTTATTTTTATTAAAAAATTTATTAATTAAACCCAGTCGGGAAAAGGGGTTTTTCCCCAAATGGGAAAATGAATGCGGGCTCCCAAATGGTTACAAAGTGGTTGAAGGAGAAAAAATTCAATGTTTTGGAGCGGGCCATAAAAAACCCACTGATCTAAATTTCTTTTTGGGAAATGAAAGGGAAAAGCTAAAAAGGCCGGGGGCGGCAAGATACCCAAAACACCCCAGTTTACCCCCGGTTCTGTCAGGGGAAGGGCCAAATCTTAAAAAACCCTATTGTAGAAGCTTGGGGAAAAGGTTTCCAAAAAGTTTGCCCCCAAGCCCTAAAATTTTTAAGGGGGAAAAGTACCAAATATTTAATAAAATGAAAATGGGAAATTTTTGGGACTTTGAAAAAAAAGTAAAAAAAGGGCCCTTAAAAAATTCCCTCTTTTTCCCCATTATACGGGCTTTTGGGCAAATATAAAAAATTTTTGGGTTCCAAATTTTGGACCAAAAACGGGGAAGGTTTATTCTGTTTTCCCATGTCGGGATAGTGAGAAAAACCTGCAGAGGGGGATTTTTTTTTATAGTTTGGGGAACCTTAGGGGTTTTCAATTGTATATTGGGCGATGGGGAAAAAAAACATGAACGGCTTGTAGCGTTTAAATATTCACATAAACATGCCCCATTCAGTTTAGATGCTACCCCAACAGCAAGTGCCCCATTGTAGGGATGTAATATCAGGAAAATTAAATTTGGGGTTTTTAAAATAAGGGGTTTTTTCATGGTTTTTTCCCTTTCCCCGGGATGTTTACGGGTTTTTGCCCCCATAGAAGCCTTTTTTGAAACATTTCACAAGATGGGAAACCCTTCTTTGTCAAGAAATTTTTCAGGCATTAAAATAGCCCTTTAACCTTTAAACTGACACCATAATTTTTTTTTGGGGCTTTTTGGGTTTTTTTTTCCAACCCAAAAAATACCAATTATGGGGTAAACTTTTTTTTTGGGAAAAAATTTCAAAAGGGGGAAAAATCTGATCAGACCAGAGTAACAGTGCGCAGCACAGTTTATCATTCATTTAGGGAGTCTAAATGGTGAAACAGCAGAGATCAAAGCCGGCTTGTTTCCCACTGTTACTGCCGGGTATATCAACATAATTGTTGATCCGAAATCCTTATATATTAAAAAAATTAGTTAACTTTTTTCCACCCAAAATTTTCAAACATTCTAGATAGGGCAAGAAAAAAAAACAAAAACGGGGCCAGCCTCCCTATGCAATTTTTTGGGGAACTTTTGAATAAGAAACCCACTAGAAACTTATTTTAAGTTTTTAAACCTTCAGTGTTTTTTTGACAAAGGAAGGGCACAAAAATTTTTTTAAAGGCACCCAAAATTTTTTTGGGAACCCCCGAAGAATTAACAGTTTTTCCCAGGGCCGTCTGTCCTTTTGCCCCGTCGTGGGGTTGCAGGGGGTCAGGGTATTTAGCGATCCAAAAAGGTGGGGAAAAATTTTCCCCATTTTGCCCAGAAAAAAACCCCTTTTAAATGGACTGTAATAAAGCGCTGAACGTCTTTTTTAGTTAAAGGGTTTTTTTATTAAAAAATAGAAATTGGAAAAACGCGTTTCGTGTGTAGACCACACTTCCTCAGTTCCATACACAAAGTGCTAAACTCATGGGGTTAAATACAAAAAAACTGCCAGGTCTGCACATGTCAAACAAGGGTCAAAGGTTAAGAGAACAATCAGGTAAAAGTTTAAAAATTAGATAAAAATTGAATAAATAGATTATGTATAGATCACATTTATAAATTGTACATCCACATAGAAATACCATATCATTTTTTTCTTTTTTTTTATTTTTTTTCTTCTTTTATTTATTCATGTCAAAGCACATTCTATCCTAAATCATAGTTTCTTTTCACATACATATGTGTGTGATGTGTGTGTACAACATCTGAGAGTACAGAACACTTTATACCCTTTTATCGTACCTCTAGACCTCATATCCTCTTAAACTGAGGCAATGGTAATCTCTGTTACAGGAGACCATCAATGAGAATATATTTAAAAGTTTTAATTTGTGATTGAACTCCTTTTCTCTTCTCCAAATTAATAATATAAATTTACTAAATACAAAGTTAAAAAATAGCACCTTTATTACCCTTAGTGATAGACCCTAAACAAATCCAGCAATCTATAATGGCTACATCCAGTCACTCCAACCTTTTTTTTTTTTTTTAAATAAAGTGTTCTTGTTCGTTTTTAAATAAAGTTGTTTGTTTTTTGTTTTGTTTTTTCCCTTTTTATAATAATTTTTTCTTGTAATACTTTTAAAATGATATGGTATTTCTATGTGGATGTACAATTTATACATGTGATCTATACATAATCTATTTATTCAATTTTTACTTGCACTGGAAGGGATATCCGGGCTTGACTTCCACACGGGACCCAGCCTCCAAAAATCCCAAAGTCCGCGTGACTTAAAAACACCCAAACTTTTATTATATGCACAAAGGTAAGTAAAACAGCTCTACAGCAGCATAACACCACACCATGTGGAACACACAAACGCGTTTCGGGCAATGGCCCTTGCTCACTGTGAGTGCAAGTATATTTCCGCTTGGCCGGCGGTGAGCCGCAGGAGACGCTAAACAGCAAAGTGGATACTTGTTCATCATCATATGTGGAAGCAAGTCCGAGAGAGGTGAGCCTTTTTTCAGTGTTTGCCTATTCAATTTTTATCTAATTTTTAAACTTTTACCTGATTGTTCCCTTAACCTTTGACCCTTGTATGACATGTGCAGACCTGGCAGTTTTTTGTTTTTAACCCCATGAGTTTAGCACTTTGTGTATGGAACTGAGGAAGTGTGGTCTACACATGAAACGCGTATTCCAATTGCTATTTGTAATAAATCTTCAACTAAAAAGACGTCCAGCGCTGTCATTACAGTCCATTTAAAGGAGTTTTTTTCTGGGCAAACTGAAGAAAATCTTCACACCTTTTGAAACATTCTAGATATCAGAGAGTTAAAGGGGTTTTGCCACGATCTCATTTCATACCTCCTGCATCCAGCTCTTCAGCTCTGTGTGCTCAGAAGGGGCGGGGGTGTCATTTGTTTGAATTGCATATCATGTGACCCAGCAGGATGACATCACCAGGCCTTTCCTCTCTATAGTCAACGATAGGTCTGTTTATGTAAATAGTTGTAAGAAGCTGAGAGGTGACGTTTTTGCCTCCAGGCACAAGGGTCCTAGGTTCAAATCCCTGCAACAACCAAACCTGTGGATTTTATTTCTCTTTATCAATGCACATATCTCATTGAGGTTTCTTTTTTATTTATTTGCACTGTTTGACTAATTACTAAGCAGCACAGAGGACAGGAGTAGAGTAACAGAAACCGGGGGGTTGAACACTCAGTTGCTGCCTGAGGAGGAGAATGATGTCTGAGCATGTGCAACCCGGGGACTGAGAAGCTCTCAGCCTGGTCGTATCCCCTGGAAAAGGGAGTGTAAACAATGGATCACTAAAGGAACAGTTTAAAACAAAAACGGTCCAAAATTTTTAATAATAATTGAATGGTGAAAATGTTTGTTATTTTATTTTCAAGCTTTCCACGTCAATTTTACTTTGTGGCAAAACCCCTTTAAGACATGAACTCAAACTGACGCGTTTTAAACAATCTGTTCTTTGTCAAACCATGTTACTGCGGGTGTTAGGTGCAACTAGCAGCCGACACCCGGCTCATATGTAGCGGTATTGCAGAGTACGCAATCCTTACCTTACCGATTTTATAACGTACCTGTATGTCAAATGTCGGTGATGTGATAAATTTGTTCTAAATGCAAAAAATTAACAAAAGATCAGCTCAACCACTTTGTTCAATTGTAGTCCTCTTCTCAGCGGAATCAACACCCATATGTGTCTGAGGTGCACGGAGAAAACATCTGACTTAGTCATGACGGCCCCTTCTGAGCAGGCTTGAAACGCGTAGACATGTATTTGTTTGTCTTTTGCATTTTGAATTTTTAATCATGTTTTACTTTGTATGAAGAAATAACGTGCGTTTTTACGTCAAATAATTTTTTGAGTGCTGCAGGATTTTCCACGTTTTGGAACAAGTGATCCTCGATAAATTTCTTCTGCTTGCTGCAAAAATAACCTCATTTGGATGAATGGAAAAAGATTTTTACATACAAATATTTTTAAACCGACCTGAGACACGTGACGATACCCTCCTCATCCTGAGGAACCCGCGTGAATGAGCTAAGCAATACAGGAAGATGCTGAACAACGATGTTGGTAATACTTCTCAACAAACATTTGCAGCTCTGATCACTTGAATGTTACGACTTCCGGTTCTTCTATTACACTCAGCCATCGTATCCAAGGAAATATTAAAGGAGGTTTGTATTTTCACACCTTGAATGCACATTAATGGGGTTTTGTTATCTTCTGACAGTTCTGCAGGTTTGGAGACACGAAGTAGGATATAAGCACAAGCAAAACCTACAGATTGATGTGTAGTGATGAGCGATTTGGTCAATAATCTGATTCGAGTCGATCTCAGATTTTGTGGAATCATCTCCCGATGTTCGATTTCGACTTTTCCATTTTTTAAAGTCTATGGGAGAGGAAGACCAGGTTTATTTTTACACCCAAACAAGTGAGGTGAAGCTGGAATTAACATCCACAACAGAAAAATGGATACGTGCTACATATTAGGCAAGACTATTAGGCTACAAGAGTGTCAGAAAAAAATTCACAGGCTAAAATAATCCATTCCTTACAATGGCTAACCGAAAGATGAGGACGGCATAGCCACAGCAGGTACAGCGGTAGCAGCACGGGGCCCTTTTGACACAAATCAAGACACCGGTATTGGTATTTCACCGTGGTTTGAGACGAGAAATATGAGTAATATAAATGCAGACGTGCACCCCACAAGAAAGGGACACCCCCCTGCAGCTATGCCGTTCAGAGCACTAGAGCTGTTTCCAAATCTCTAGCTAATACTAACTAGAATTAAGTAATCTTCCTGTACCCTAAGCTAACTAATCTATCAAGGATCTTTTCCAGTTGTAAAAACGCTGGCAAATAATCTCGACCAGCTTTTAAAAAAGCTCAGCAGAGAGAGAGTGATCCGTACTGTTGGCTGTGTAGAAGCTAATGGCGCCGATCAGGAAGTGCGTTGACATAGATAAAACGAGGTCATGTGATTTCAGCAGCCAATGAGATCCATATACAGCCCACTGGTGACGTTCTTCACCCCCTCCCCCCTTGTGTTCTGCGTTGATTGGCTGGCTGCCAAAATTACAGGAAGCGCTGAAAATGGCGCAATTGGAATCCGTGATGGCGATTATTGATCAGATTTGATCTCTTCATCGCGTAACCAGGATTTTAGTGAAAATCTGCCTGTTTTCAACTTTTGCCGATTTCATCACTCAATACTATTGATGTGTATTTAAATAACAAATTGTTTCTATAGTTTTGTCTTCTTCAACTTCAAAGTGAAACTTTTGCTTCTCAGGTGCCAGAAATTATTCATATTTCTGAAAAAATTACAAGTTTCACATCCTGTGAGCACCAACATTTTAATTATGTGGCACAAGTCACCAAACAATGTCTATTAAATATGGTTTGGCTGCAAATCAAAACTGAGCAGCACATGGTTCCAAAACACCCGGCGTATTGTGGCGCATATTATACGCGCCACAATAAGCCGTGTGAACATAGCCTAAGACTTTAAACTTGTCATTAACTTACGTAAAGCTCCTGTGCTAGATGATAGATCAGCAGGAGAGATTCCACAGGGCCCATCTTTGTCCATTGGGACACTAGGCAGTGCCTGGGGCCTCACAAGTAATGGGGGCCTCAGGTGGTATTATGTTTGTAGTCAAAGAGAAACAGTTTTTTGATCCAGCACACCTGAGGGTGGGAAAAAATGTTTTTGATATAAAAATTTACATTTTTAATTCAGATTTGTTAAAAAAGAACATGTGGGGTATACATGCCCCTTGCATCAGGGTTAAAAAAAAACGACGCGTTTCGGACAGAAAACGTCCTTAGTCTTGGATATATGTATGTCCTTTGAAGTTAACTGTGTGTTTTTTAAAAAGTTTAAAAAGCATGGTGGAGGAGGGAGCCAACGGCTGCCTGCACTGCCAGTTAGTCTTGTAGGCTGCAGGCTGGCAGTTCCCAGACATAAGTGTGCTAGGGGGTGGCTAGAGGCATGGCCAAGTGTGATATCATGTATTTGGGCAGAACCCGGGGGCCTATAGTGCTGTTAAGATGGCTTTGATTAACCATGTTCAGATGGCAGATTTTGGAGCAATCAAATAGGAGAGAGAGTAAAAAGAGGTGATTGGTAACCAAGAGAAACCCGTGTACAATAGCAGTAAATACAATCTCCTTCATCTCCTGAACAAAGCAAAATCAAACAGCAATGTATTCGGTAATAGACGTATACCTCCTGAACAAAGCAAAATCAAAAAAGCAATGTATTAGACAATAGTCTTCATTTACCTTTCCCTACATGTTAATCATTGGGTTGAGAAAAGTAATCAGTGCAATAAGATACAGCCTGGCCCATAGCATTATTTTCCTCTACAGTATGATTTTGCCTTCCTGTAGGCTCCTTAATGCTCTTCCTTCAAGCTTTCCTCCCCAGACACATCCGGCACGTACAGAAACAAGCAAAAACATTCTAATTTAATAAAGCCATAAATCAAGCCTACACACAGATCGTAGCTTCACTTACACTCATAATTGCTACTCTCTCACAGGTTTTTGGTTACGTGTGTGAATGGCAGAAGCACAGACTGAGCAGTGCTAAGATAACACATAGTTCTTGTAAAATAGATGATTTTAATAAACTGTATTAAACAGCCTGGAAATACTGCTCAACCTGAGCATGGAGAGTAGGAGAGAATGTGACAAGGTTATCTATTTTATGACATGTATCTCACTATATTTCACTTGGACAGGTGACATGAACTATAGAACCTCACTGGAAAGAATGATACAAGATGAACATTGTATATACACATCATGTATAGTATATATGAAGAGTATATACACGGTGGTGATCAGGGTCAGGGTGGGTAAAAAATATATAGAACTGTATTTACCAACAGCAGAGGACCTGTTGGTAAAAATAATGTGTATGTATATATGAATATATGGATAAAACGTTTACCTCTTCTGTGTGTGGGGACAAGAAGCCGGAAGTGAAGAGGAGCGGATTCCAAAGAGCTTTGGAGCGGCGACTTTTTTTTTTTTTTTTTTAATTATCAACCCTGCCCGAATGAAGAATAATTTTTATTTGCTGGATAAATTATTTAATTTGACATTCATCAAGTGAACAAGATTTTGTCACACTTTACCAGAACTATACATTCAACATTGAAATTTGCAGGGTACATTTGTAAATTACAGAGGTAGGGTTACTTTATTGGAGCCGCGTACATTTGTAGGGGGGGGGCTACATTGTGGGCGTTTCTTTCTTAACCCATTACCACCGCAGCCAGTTTTGCCCTCCCTGACAAAGCCCCGTCTTTGAAATCTGACGTGTCACTTTTTGAGGGAATAACTTTTTTATACTTTTACCTATCCATGTGATTCAGAGACTCTTTTCTTATGACACATTGGGCGACATGTATCAATCGGAATTAATTAATAAATTTTTAATTTACGTGCAAAGTACATTGTCTCACTATTTTTTCAGTGTAATAATGCGCTCTGAATGTATGAAAGTGTTTTTGGGTGCTCATTAAATGGTGTGTAAAGTTCATCGCGCACGCTTAGTCTATGCTGTGTTAGGAGCATATGAAACTTAGGCGACATTAGTAATGCATACCTAACATATATAAAGGCCACAGAACAGGCTGAAAAATAAAAGAAAAGTTGAAAAAGTTATTAGCATAGCATGTCAGTGATATAGAAACTATGGGTGAGGCCTGCTTGGAGGACCACTAGGTCCCAGCAATACCTGTGCTGTGATGGCTCTTGTCCATATGTAGATAAAGGGTCGAGAGGCAGCAGAAATAATTTTCAAAATTTATGTATGTAAAAATTAAAAATGTAAAAAATCTGAACGACATCAGTGGGTTATTTGCATGTAAAATTAGTTTTTGATTCTATTAAATTTTATAATGCTTTTTTATTGTGAGATATTTTTTATTGATTTTTGGGATATTAAATATTTATTATAGATTAATTTTATATGATCACTTTTTTTTATTAAATTTAAATCATTTATATGGTTATATCAGTTTGATCACTTATCAGAAATCACTTTTTTATTTTGTTACTGAGTGGAAGGTGAGAATATGGATCATTTTTTTCCATAACAGCAATCTAGTAGTCCGCTTCGAGACTCCTCAGGCTCAGGCAGATGTCACATTTGAGATTAGGTCGCCTGTTCACGAGCTCAGTAATGCTCGCTAGTTGTGCACGAACCATCATTCTTTTATGTGTCTTATATTACGAGTGTGGTGCGACGCCCCCAGAACACCCCCGAACACCCCCTCATGTTAGGCGCAAAAATGTTCAGTCTTACGAACAATGCGCCTGACACATTCATTAGGTGCATTAGACATTGTAGCAGCTCACTTTGGCGCATTTTACGCCAGAAACGGTGAAAAACCCGATCATACATGTCTCTCATTGTGCTTAAAGTTAGTAAATTTTGTTTATTTGTGAAAAATATCAAAATGATATGAAAATTTTTAAAAATTTGCCATTTTCAAAGTTCAAAAATTTCTGCATGCAAAACAGATAGTTATTCCACACAGGACAGTTTATAACTTGCATCTACCATATGTCTACTGAAGGTTGGCATAATTTTTTAAATTTATTTTTATTTTTTTATGACATTATTTACACATTTTCAAGAAAATTTTCAACACTGATTTTTTTAGGGACCAGTCCAGTTCTGACGTGGCTTTGAGGGACCTGTATGTTAGACACCCCCCATAAAAGACTCCATCTAAGAAACTACACCCCATAAAGTATTCAAAACAGCATTTAATTTATTTACCCATTAGGTATTTCACAGAAATTAAAACAAGGTGCTGGTGAAATATCACTTTTTTGCAAATTTTCAATTTTTATCCCATAATGCACTGGAAACACGGTAGATGGGACCAGTGAAATGCAACTTAATATTGTTTCCCTTAATTCTACCATTTTTAGAGAATTTTCCCATATGTGGCTTGTGCGCTATTTGTCAACCCACAAGCCTCAGGATAGGAGGGCAATACCAGACTTTGGGATCTCTTTTTTTTTTTTTTTTTTTTGATATTCAACAATGTTTATTACAATATATGTCAATACAAGACACAGATAGACAGTTCAATAATTTTTGTCATAAAATAACAACGCAAACTAATCACAAAAAGGGAAATTCTAACAGTGTGTGTCAGTAATAAAAAGCGCGACACGGAGTCGCAAAAAAGAAAGGCGATATAGGTTGCTATATGTATGATAAAAGCAATTATAATTGAGGGACATAGATAATGTTAATGTTAATACAGAGAGTGTAAAACTCAACAAGAGTAACTAACAGTACATGATTACATAATCCTGATGAAGAAAGTTAAGAGAAAGTACCCTTTTTGTGACCTCTGCATTAAAGGACTTTATCGGTCGGGTATTTGTGAATTGCAAGATAAATATATATTTTTTAGGTCCACCAAAACAAACCAACAAGACATAAACAAGGACAACTCTCACGCACTCTCAAGCTTTACACAAAACAAGGAAAGAGGGGGGGGGATGGTGAGATGGGAGGAGCAGTGAGGGGGGGGGGGGGGGTAGCGGGGGGTGGTAGCGCGGTGTAATGCACAAAGGTTCAGAGGAGAAGAAAGAAAAAAAAGGGGGGATGGGGGTGGAAATGGGGGACCTTAATATGGCTAAGAGCAGAAGAAGGAGGAAGCTTATACTTTAAGCTTCAAACTTGGAGACATTTATTTTAAAATTGGACCAATGCCGAAAATGTATGGAGGGTGGACATAATGGGGCGGGGAGGTGATGTGGCGGGGTCGGTTAAATACACCAGGAGGTTATCCGCAAATGCCGAGCACTTATATTCGGTCCCCTTAATACTAACGCCTGTAATGTCCGGGTTGTTATGTATAGAGGAGAGTAGATTTTCCATTACCAGGACGTACAGAAGAGGAGATAAAGGACAGCTCTGTCGCGTTTACCATTTGATTATTGCGAATGGGTCAGAGATGGTTTCGTGTATCTTCAGCCTAGCAGTGGGGGCATGATATAGAGCTAATATTTTCGAATGAAGATTGGACCCATCACTAGGTGCCGTAAGGGTAGCGATAAGGGTATGGCAGGATATTCTCGTCAATAAGCCTTTTCGGCATCCAGGGGATAGGAACCATAAGGGGAGTTTTCCGAAATTGGGCATGATGGACTATATCCAAAGTCTTCAGGGTGTTGTCCCGGGCTTCTCTGCCCGGCACAAAACCAACTTGGTCAGGGTGTACAAGATCCGGGAGCACAGAATCAGTCTATTTGTCAATGTTTTAGCATAAATCTTAAGGTCCACGTTTAATAAAGAGATCGGCCTATAACTACTACAAAGGGAGGGGTCTTTACCTGGTTTCGATATAAGGGCGTATGGAGCTAATTGTCGTCTGGTCTGGGAAAAGGGTTATCAGAGGGAAAACATGATTAAGGCCCGCAGTAGTAATAGAGGTGTAATTCCTCGCTAAAGGTCTTATAAAATTTGTTCTAAAATCTGTCAGGGCCTGGGCTTTTCCCACTGGGAAGGCCTAAAATCACGGACGAAAGTTCTGGGGCGGTGAAGGGGGATTCAAAGTCAGAAAAGTCAATATGGGATGGAGCTGTGAGAGGAGGGAGGGAAGTATGTCCCCAGACCCGGGGGGGGGGGGGGGGCGCGAAGGGTGGGAGATTATATAAGTCCGTGTTGAAACATGAAAGGTTTTGCTGAACCTCCTCCGTGGTATGGGCCCAGGATGCCACTTGGAAGTCTGATTTGACGGTATATGCGATTGGACATCGGTTTGTCTCAGAGCCCCTTGCCAGGCATTATCCCACTTTTTATGCGTATATTGATATTAGTCAGCTACGGCCAACCTGTAGTTATCGGCGCCAGGGAAAGCTTCCAACACCGCTTACCGCTTAATCGCGCCAAATGTTAATTCTCGCAGGAGTATGTGTCTGATGCTAGAGCCCGCTTATGCTGCAGTTCTGTGTAGCGACCTAGCCAAAAGCCGAGCTCAGTTTGCCGTGCCTGATCAGCCGGACCCACGCACTACGCACTTGGAGCTTCCATTGAACTGTGGGGGAGATGTGTCATTCACATGATTCCTGTACAAAATGTTTAATAGTTTGGGAGACATCAGCTCGACAAGGCAACATCTAAATAATAGGGATTTGTTCAGTCTCAATGACTGGTAGGCCTCGTGGAGAAGGGTAGTGTTAGTGTTAGCGAGCAATAGACGGGGGCATGGATCAGATAGAACAATGCTCCCATCTGATGTAACAGGTAGAAGACCCAAGGGGAGAGCACTATGGAGACTAATATATAGTCCAATTACGGTGTAAGTCGTTGCTGGGGTGGATGGGGGAGTAAGAGTAAAAGCTAAAATCCCTGACACTAGTGTGTTGTAGCCACCAGACATCACATAGTTGGAATAAAGTATAGGTTTTTTTAATCGATTTGATAGTCGAATAGGACAATGAGGATCTGCCTGAGGAATTGTCCAGGCCAGGGTCTAGAGTGGTATTCAGATCTCCACAGAGGACGATTTTGCCCTGCACCAACGGAATCAGCCTCTCCACTAGGCGAGTGAAAAAGCCAGCCTGACCCTGATTAGGAGCATATACATTAACAACTGTGAAGAGGTGTCCCCCTATATTAAGGATTAGAATAATGTAGCGAGCGTTGACATCCATCCAGCAAGCCTGGACCTGGTGAGCCAAAGATTATGGATTCGCCACCGCTACTCCCTGGATCTGGAATCTCGGCAGTTCGGAAAAATCCACTCGGTGTATATTTGTTCGTATAGTGGGAGCATGTCCTTGCTTTAAAGTATGTTTCTTTGAAATCATATAATTTTTGTTTTTTGCTTATGAAAGTGGTAAAGGATCTGGGACCTCTTACTCGGGATATTAAGGCCCTGAGCATTAAAGGAAGCAAAGGATAGATCTGCCATATCCCAAACGTGGAGGTGGGTAGGGGTTAGGGTGGGACGGCGGCAGAGGGGTGAGGACCAAAGAAGGAGCAGAATAGACTTACCACATTCGAACAGATATACAAACAACACACAACCAGGAGAGGCAGGCAAAAGGGGGTAGGGGAGACTGCAGAGCTGGAACTGAAGTGGTGACTGTAATGGAAGTCACAAAATCCCTAGGGCCTGAATAAAGGGGGCCTGTATCGGGATAAAAACCTAATGGGGGTAGATGGAGATAAATGAGGCAAAGACAAACAGATAACATATTCGAGCTCCACCATCTATATGCAACAAACAGATAGAGTAAGTGGCTGGCCCACCCAAAGTTGATAAGAGATAATGTGCAAAACTTAACTAGGGGAGTCCTATAATCAAGACAAGGGGGCCTATGGCTACTGAAAATGAAGAAAAAATACAATAACAATCAGGGTCATTGCTTAATTTTACCTAAAATGGGTCAGACAAGACGCCAGCTCAGAGCTGAGTTCAAAGGATACTCTTGGGGAGTTTTCAGGGTGGATTGGAGGCCGGCAGAACCAGAAGAATCAGGTGCGGGTGGCAGCCGGCGTCTGTTTTCCGAGGAGGAGTGCTTTGGGAAAGAAGCTGGCGTGCGACCCGAGGTGGAGGCCTGTTAGTGTAGGAAGAGAGAGAGCCAGGGAGAGCCAAGGAGGGAGGACAATGTCTTGAATGTGCAGTCCTTGAAGTACTGAAGGGCGATGTACGGGGATCGGAAGGTGAACGATTTTTCTTTTCCACGTAATGAAGAGCGGCAAAGGGGAAGCCCCAGCGATGGGAATGTTGCGCTCCTGTAAGGACAGCCAAGAGAGGTTTAAGGGCAGCTCTTTGGGCCTGGCTACGTTTTAGAGTTCTGGAGAAGAGGTATAGGAAACGTTCCCTGTAAATAGACCTTTGCCTCTGACGCGCACAGGTAGATTGTTGTCCTTCATCTGATAGAAATTGCACCGGCAGAGGACATACATGGTTTCTTGGGATCCCATAACGCGAGGGCGGATAGCGCTCTGTGAGCCTTGTCGATCTCGATAGGGCAGAGGGGGCTCTTTCAAGCAAGTCATTGAGATGTGATGAGAGTTGGTAGTAGAGCTCATTGGCTGGTAACGGACTCTGGGAACGCTCCACGGATTTCTAATATTGTTGCGCCCTACTCCGGTTTCTCTGAGGTCGTCAATGTGTTGTGTGTAATGACAAAGACATTTGAGAGGATGCTGGGAGCAGAGGATTGATAGTGGCCTGAACAGGACAATGAGGTAGATTGCTGAGACTGGTCTTAGGGACAACCACTTTGGAATTAACGAGGTAATATTTCAGACGAAAGAGGAGAAATGTCCTGCCTGCATTCCCTATGTTGTGTTTGGTAAAGCCGAGAGGGTCGGACCTGGAAGGTAAGGACTGGAAAAGACTTTGCAGATCAGATAATGTGATTGGTCTGTCATCCTCTGCCGCTACATTGGAGGCCCCTGTTGACTCCTGAATGACTTGCGCCGAGGGTGCGGAGGAGATAACGAGTTGACGAGGCGAGGCTAGAGACTGCCCTGGTTCATTCAGATCCGGCATTAAGGTATGGGTGGTGTTGGAGAAAGAAGCAGTAGCCACATTAGACGGGCCAGCCATCGGATAGCAGGAGGGAGGAGAACATTAAACTTTTGGACTGAGCGGCTGGCAGGTGTGACTGGCAGGCCTGCCCCAGGAGGATCCCGTGGACACTGCGAGTGAGGGGCCTGTCAGCAGGGGAGATGTGAGTATGCCATTGGGGTGGGCCAGGGTGAGGCAGGGTCCCAGTTGCAGTGATAACGTTGTGAGTGGCAGGTGGCTGGACAGGAGTCTGATGATGTTCCGAGTTCATCAGGCAGGGATCAGAGCATGATAGGCCTTGAGTGGGGAAGAGGTTGATGGGCCCATTGCTGGAGTGACCTTTTAACATGGTCCCTGTTGTGTTTGGATCTGTAGGCTGGTGCAGTTAACCATTGAAGGGCGGTGGGGTGGCAACGCAGGCCTGTGACCAGGGAGGCACGGATGAGTCCAGAATGGAACCGACAGTGGGCCGGCGTTTAGGGCCGCCGCATAGTCTTCCAATGTGCCGTGCTTAGGCTCTGGGCTGTGCAATTGCCCTTTGTTCCCCTATGGCCTTCCCCTTGTTCTGAGGGTCCATGTTCGGGGCCCGTGGGCAGGAAAGGTCCGGCTCCGGACGAGTTTCAGGTGGCAGGCGGGGCCCCGTTACCTGCATAGCCAGGAGTCCGGTGCGGCTGCTGTCGGGTGCAGCGCAGCGAGGACGGGGAAGTCGCGGCCTCCGGGAGCAGAGAGGAAGCCGCGGGGTCATACCTCTGTGCCGCGCGCCGTGTAGTCACGTCGGCGAGCTGGCCATCTGGCGCTGTCGGGTGGAAGGATGGACCGGGGCTGCGATGATGTGAGGCTTCGTCGGTTCCCAGTGTTTGAGAGCCCACTTCCTGAGCGAGGGCGTGGGAGGGCCCCATCGCGGCGCCTCAGGCAAAGAGCCACCGCAGCCATTTTGTGAGGTCCCGAGATCTGCAGCGTCCGGGCGAGCCGATGGCTGAGGAGGGAGGAAACAGACCCCAATGTCACCCGTGGGCGGTGGGGACCGGGTGGAGGACCTCAGCCCCTTCTTCTTCGTCGATTTCCCCATAGTGGAGGTATAGAGCCAGCCAGAAAATAGCCGCGATGCGAGGAGCTCTGGGACAACACATCCTCACTCCTCCATGTCTAGGGCACGCCCCCCATTTTTAATACGATTTTCTTTAGGCGCCATTACAGGTTTGCGAACGCCCTAAGGCACTAAAACTTAATAAACTCCCCTAAAAGGACCCCATATTGGAAACTACACCCTTTACGGAATATATCCAGGGGTGCAGGGAGTATATCGACCCCACAGGTGTTTCACCAATTTTTCTAGCATTCAGGCTGTGAAAATGAAAAATTGATCGCGGCAGCTCAAGAGTCTGTGTAATCTCCAGGCAGCTGGTCTCCATCAGCGATCGAGCAAACTCTGGTTTAGAGTTCGAACGATCATCAGGACATAAATGTATGTCCATTTGCGTATATACCTCTCCAATGGGATTGTAGCTTGAGCGTTCCACAATGTTGGAAAGGGATTGTAAGAGAGGCGCTTTTCATCTCAGACGAGTTAAAGAGGCAAATCAACATTTGTACCCTCCTTAGGGCAGATTCACATAATACAGTTTAGAAAAAATCTAAAATACCACTACTTAAAACATCACTAAGACTGCATTTGAACAAAATTTTCCAGTGATGTGGTCTTGGAAGTCTGGTCAGCAAACCTAAGAGAAAGTGCTTAACCACTTTGAGAGTCTTTTTTCATTGTGGAAGGACTATTGTTGGGTCAAGCACTGCATCCAAAACTTGTACTTGTCCAGTCTGAGATTTGCCACCCAGACTTCCAAGATAACATCACTGGAAAATTTTGTTCAAATGCATCTTTAGCAGTGTTTTAAGTAATGCCTTTTTTTTCGCTGTCTGAGGGATGAGATTTGCCGAAAAATGGGAAAATTTGGAAAATTTTGTTCTTCCACACAAATTTTGAGGGTGCAATCTCTTAAGATATAAAAAATTAAATTTCAAAAAAAAAAAAAAAAATGGATTTGAAACGTTGTGCCTCCATTGCACAATCCTACAAACAGAGCGTTTAGTGAATACACTACTTTCACATTCCCAGGTCTAGGACAATGAGTAGGCAAAGGTAAGCGAACACCTAGGGTGTCACTTCATCCCAGGCACCCTTGCAGAAAAGGGGGCGTAAGGAGGTAAGGAGTAGGCTGAATTTTCCATGGGGGTGGGAGGAATGGGTGTGTTTGCACTATATGCCTTAATTGCCTTAGGGCACCTGAACACCTTGTCCCAGTCTTGATTCTCATGGTGGTTGCTATTCTACACAAGGAAGCGTTTCTGCCTCTCTTATTTTCTCTATTTCACTTAAAAAACATGTTTTTCACACTTTATTATCCAATGCAGAAAGGCACCCATCAAAACACCAAAAAAATATATATATATATTTCAAATGTAAATTCTTAAATTCTTTAAATGTAAATTTCAGGCAGAATTTTTCACAAATTAGTTACATTTTAAATTGAATGTATTAAAAAAAATGAATAATTAAATGAACATTTGTTATCAATGACACAAAAAGTTACCAATATTACATAAAAATTATCTTGTTGCTTAACAAAGAGTCCAAATGTTTTGGTCCATTATGGACCTTTCTTGATAAAATCTATGGAAACCGGTTAGTCATATTAGTATTAATACTACAAGGTTAATAATATATACAATGATATTTTTCAAGAGGAAGTCAGCTGGAATTTAAAAAATGCACTACAGACTTTTTGCTTTGTAGCTTTTGTTCTTTTTTTTACAATTTCGTTGTTGAGGTCATTAGCATTTTTTTCAAGGTGCGGCATGCTGTAACTGTAGGATTTTCTTAGACAGATTGTAACGTTTTTCTACCTATAGAACTCAGTAGGTTTCTTTTTCTCCTCCAAAAAGAGGCATTTGTTCATGTGCGCTGCATTTTTGTAAAGCATTTTTTGTAACGTTTTTTTCCACACTGCAAGTCATGTGATGGATTTCATGATTTTTTTGATAGGGTAAGATGCATAAAAAAAAAAACAATGCTTAAACAAGTTCATGGTACATGTACTAATACTGTACACACTTTTGTTTACTAAAATATTAGAAAAACGGCATGAAACAAAACGCTTAATGCCTAAAATAAGCATGAGTATTTTTAAAGTCTTTTATGGCTTAAAAACACATGCATAATATAAGTGTAAGGGCATCTTACCATCATAACATTCACTGTGTTATTTTGTACCTCTTATTTCACCAATTTCATTACATTTTTTAAATTGAAATTAAAAAAAGAACAGTTGCAAATAAATCATAAACATCAAAATACAATTTTTACCTCTTTCCTCTCTACAAAACTTTCCAGTGTTTTCTTCCAACTAGTGATGAGCGATTGTGTCAACGTACTCGTTATCGTTCGATGAGTCGATATCGGCAATTATCATGGCCGAAATATCGATAGTATCGATTAACAGATATCGCACGATGACCATTAAAGTCTTATGGGGGAGAGAAACAACACCTTCATTATTACACCCAAACAGGGCTGAGAAGCTGGAAGTAACATCAACAACAGGAAACTTAGAGATACGTGCTACATCTTAGGCAAACACACTTAGGTTATAAAAGGTCACAGAAAAAAGATCACAGGACATTCACATATCTGTCTTCTACACAGCATGACCTTAATCCTGCATGACCCCACAAATAAAAAGTGACAGAAGGCGTATGATTTGGAACCTCATTTTACTTGAACTGGACATTTACTATCCCGTCCTGGAAACGCAGCATGACCTTTATATCTGTCTGACCCAAAGATTAAAAAGTGCGGAAAATAGGAGTCTTTGAAACCACATTTAGTTGAACTGGACTTTTGATTATTTCTGTCCTGGGCCACAGCATGAGCCCCAAACCTGCACGACCTCCAGATTAAAAAAGTGCGGAAAAAGGGAGTCTTTGAACCACCATTTTAGTGAACTGGACATTGACTATGCTGTCCTGGGCACTCAGCATGAGCCCCAAAACTGCATGACCCCAGATTAAAAAAGTGCCGGAAAAAAAGTGTCTTTGCTTGAACCACCATTTTTAGGTGAATGGACATTTGACTTTTAACCTGTCCTGGGCCCACAGCATGAGCCCCAAACCTGCATGACACCCAGAGATTAAAAAAGTGCGGAAAAAAGAGTCTATTGAACTCACCACTTTTAGTTGAACTTGGACATTGACGTATTCCTGTCCCGGACCGCATGTATGCCATAAACCCTGTTGACCAACAGATTAAAAGAAGTGCGGAAAAAGAGGCTTGTCAACCCACCATTTTAGTCTGAACTGGACATTGACTATCGACCATGTCTAGGGACCGCTGCATGTACTCACTCCAAAAAACCCCGCACAGGTGCCCTTATGGACCAATCAGCAGAAAATTTCTCAATAAGAAAAAACTATGTTTAAAAACAACTTGTTTTCCATTACTGCTGCTGCTAGAGCTAATTACCATCTACGGGTGACATTTTCCACCGTGAACATTAGAATGTGAAGCAAAACGAACAGTGTCCCCAGTTAGGTTCAAAGACGAGGCCTGTCTGAACATCCAGCATTTCAGGTAATTACTGCTCAAGGTCAGGTGAGGCTTGTAAACGTGGATCTCGACAGGTTCGGTGGCAGGGCCGGCCTTTACAGTGGTGTGGTGAGAGCAAGAGGCTCTGGCTTCTGTCATCTATTACACGCAGGTTCAGCAAGCAGGGCCCGAGTTACAGTGGGTGTGGTGAGAGCAAGGGGCTAGCGGTCTGTCATCTATTTAACACGGCAGGTTCAGCTAGCAGGGCCCGAGTTACAGTGGGTTGCGCGGTTTGAGAGCCAGGACTGGTGTACGTCATCTATTAAAACGCAGGTTAAGCTAGCAGGGACCAGAGTTACAGTGGGTGCGGTAGAAGAGCCCAGGTTGTGGTGTCGTCATACATTACACGTAAAAAAATGCCCTTATTGATGCAGCAACGAAAACAGCGTGCTGAAAGCAGAGTGTGAGAAGTGGAAAGTGTGAGCTAAGACTCCAGACTTCCTCAGTACACAGTCAAGACCTGGGTAGCGCTTGAGAAATTTCTGCTTCTCGGAGGAGCGCTTGCCCCTCTGTATGAGTGCGGACCAATTGAGCTTCACTTGGAAATGCTGGTGGTTGACACTCTTTTTTCACCCAGGTGCCCTTTTATCTTGGCATTTTTTTTTCTCGTTTACTCACGTGTTGGCGGAAATTGTCTCTGTTCTTGGGGTGGCGAATGTGCTCCATACACCATGTCCTCTGAATAACCTACATCTTGGGGTTTCAAGTGTCTTCCTGTAAACATCCCTTGTACAGTTTGAGGAATATTTGTACCAGCTATTTTGTACGCAAGTTTTTTAGTAGTTTAATTCTAGAAAACACAATGTTAATATAGGATGGAAGCCCACCACGTCTTTGTTTTCTCTTTTTCTTTATTTATTAAACGGGTTGTGTCTCACTTACAGGATTGCTAGCTATGTTAAAGATCTTGCAAAAACAAGTCATTTTGCAATATGTGTTCCATTAGCAGTGTCCTACATATTCTGTTTTTGACAGCACCATGCCATAAATTTCAAAAATTCACCCTTGAGCCAACTCTTGACAATTGGAAGAACAAATGTCTATAGTAACACATTTTATATTATAGACCTGTAATAAGTGTTTTTCACAGCAAACATGCCCCCCAAAATTCAAAACATGACCCTTTGGCCACTCTTGACAATTTGTGAAGAACAAATTTGCTGTTACAAACCCCATTTTTTATAATAGGGACCAGTAGATTTACCTGTATTTTCAGGCTCACCATGCCCATCTAAAAATTCGCAAAACATGACCCCTTTGGCACTCTTGACAATTGTGAAGAACAAATGTATGTTAGAAGAAACACTTTTTTAAAAATAGGAGCCTGTAGGTATAGCTGTATTTCACAGCAGCATGACCAAAAAATTATAAAATGACTTCTCTGCACTGTTTAAAACTTGTTGAGGAGGATGCAATTAGAAAGCCACAATTTATGTTCCAAAGGGACCTGATTATAGCTGTATCTACAGCACCATTACCCAAAACCATTGACAGTGCTGAAAAATTTGAGAAAGATGAAGTAAGTAAAGAAATTCGTTTTTTCATGAAACCGTAGTACAATTGGTGTCTTTTACAGTCTCTCACCGCAAAAACCAGCAAATATGAACTTTTGGGAACGAGAATTAAAATTGCAGAGAGAAGATGATCATTTAAAATTTTTTTTTTCAAGAGGGACCATTTCTGTTTGAAGAGGAATTGTGATGTAGACAGCAATTAATCAGTGACCTTCGGCAATTGGGCACAACATCATCAGAGGATCCATGCTGATTTATCTTGATGAAAGTCAAACGGATCAACATTATCTGTGGAAAGCTGGATTGGTTTGTCTGTATTGACTCACCTCACTGTGCTGGAAAGGTCCCGCCAGATATGATTGTGTGCTGGGCAGGACAACACCTCTATGCGTGGCAGCGAGCTCGGGCCATTCATCCAATTTTGGATTACCAGAAGTCGATTGGGTCCGGGAACATATCAAAAAACATTGGAGTTGAGACGCAGATAGATCGGAGCATACATGATGAGTATGGAGTTGGGCGGTCTCTGTGTGGTTGTATGTGTGCCAGCATTAAATGCGTTGGTGAGAGGTGTGTAAATAAGGATTGCCAGAGGTCCACCCATTAGGTATTCTACCACCACAAAGCTTGCTGTTTGCGGCTTACTTGGCACTCTACTGCTGTCACGTTGCGGACGTTGTTCCACCGTGACTTTGAAGACGTCGGAAAGAGACGCAACAGATGTCTCCGAGTTGATAAATCGCATGGTCTCCATTTTCCTGCTTTTACTCTCTATTTGGTGGTGTGGAATAGAAAAAGTGCTGAGTTTTGCTTTGTAGCAGGGGATCGAGGAGGGTGGCCAACCAATAATGTTGTTCAGTTTGATGCCTCTTATGCATGGATCATGTTGGCGCATAGCAATGCGTGCACTCATGTGAGAGATGGAGCCTTGATTTCCCAAGTCCTCTGTGCGACTAGGGGCACTAGCAAACTGATCTTCTCTCATCTTCATCTCCGTCCTCAAATCCGTGCCAACCTCTTCCAAGGCAGGGACATCGGTTAAATGACGGTGTCCTGAATACCTCACATCCTTTCTACTTCGGCTTCCCTCCGTCTGGCACAGCTTCAAACACAGCCCTGACTTGTGCCTACAGATTGATGCAACTGAGAGTGAGGCACCGCCTGCACTTAGCCCTGGAACCCCGATAAAAAATAAAAAAAATATAAAAACTAAAAACCCAACTGCTCTAATAAGACGATAACGTTGTAAAAAACTGTGGGCTTTCTGGGACTCGACAGACGAGAAAGGCTCCGTGTCGCATCTGTGTCCATGTCCCTCCTCCGTCGTGTGGTGGGGAGCTGATGTTTCAGAGTTGTGTCCAACGATCGTTCAGAACTAAGATCCCACAATGTCATGCTGACAAGAGCATTGTCCGCACTGACCATTTTGGTGGCTTCTTCAAAACTGGCAAGGATGGTGCAGAGCTCTTTCACCTGCCTCCACTCTCGGTGGCGCAACACCCCAAGGTCCGCACCGCTGCTTGTCAGGCCATGTGTCACTTCGTACTGCGTAATGGCATTGTGCTGCTGCCACAATCGCTGGAGCATGTGGAATTCCAGCGTGTTGCAGGGTGCGAACAGCGGAGTTGTGATATCAGACCTCGAGCCTTCCTCAGCAGGCAGTACAGACCCGGGTAGCTCTTTAGAAATTTATGGACGACAAGGTTCATGTCGTGTGGCAGGCAATGGATGTTCTCAAGACTAACGAAATTAACTGTAGCAAGGACATTTTTCCAGTTATCGCACAACACTCTGCCTGGCACAAGGTCCTTGTCACCCAGCCAGCGCTCGGTCTCATTGCGAAAGAGCGTCCACAGCTCCTGACCTGTGTGTTGACGGTCTCCAAGACAGATTAATTACAACACTGCCTGGTTTTTATGGGCACGTGATGCTACCAGTGGACATTGGGGGAAAGAAACCTGCACCATCCCTGCGGTTTTGAAGAGTGAGCGCCAAGCCTGAGAGCCACCGTTACCACCAGAGACATCCACCCAGCTCACCCAGTGAGCTGTCACTGAGATATAGCGGCCTTGGCCGTGCTTACTAGTCCATGTATCGGTGGTGAGATGGACTTTGCCGCACACAGATGCAGACAACGCGCTTGAAATTTTAGATGACAAGAGGCTGGCCAGATCAGGGACGGCTTTTCTTGAAAAGAAATGCCTGCTCGGCATCCAGTATTGGGGGCAGGCAAAGGCCATGACTTGGCGGAACCCATTTTGTTTTCCCCCAACTGAAAGGCAACATTTCCAACCCAAAAAAAGCCTGGCAATCCCGACTTTCGGGTTTTTTGGGTTTTGGGAGGATGGGGTTTAAAAGGGGTTTCTTCTGCCCCCAAACCGCTAAACTTGTCAGGCCCAAACGGGTTTTAAAAAGGGAAAAAGGGGTAGGAGGGGTTTTTCTGGTGGGGTTTGGGGGAAACTCGGTATTGGGGGAGGCGAAGCAGAGGCTGACCCTTTGATCATGATTTTGAGAACATTGGCAGCTGGGAAAACACTTTGGTCATGGTGGGGGAGGGGGGGAGGGGAGATAAGGGTGGGGGCAGTTTTGGGAAGCCCAGATGGGGGTTGGTTATTTTTTTGGGGCCCAAAGGGGTTTCCCTCCATTTAAAACTCCTGCCATTCGCTGAAATGTGACGGACATGTTGGGGGGTTGGTTTAAACACCTAAAAATTCCCCTCTACTAGGGCGTTTAGGGGAAAGGAGGCTATTACACACGGGGTTGAACAGAGGCGGGGCTCAAAAAGGGCCCAGGGTTTCCCAGAGGTCCTGGTTTTTTCGAGGGCGATAAGCGAGGAATTGTTTCCGCTACGTGGTTTGGCAGAAAAAAATTTTCACGAACTTTTGCGACCTCCCCTTTCCCCCTTTTTTTTGGAACCCGGGAGCCATACGGGACACTACCCCAAATCGGTTCCTCCTGCCAAGTGATAAAGGGCGCCCGAAAAAAAAATTCTGTTTAAAAGAACCAATTGGATCACAAGGGTCATCATCATCATCATCAAAAATCATCATCATCACAACAAGGGGACTTCTCGCCCTTTAAAATTCGCACCGGGGCTGCGGGCTACAAACAACAGGCACGGGCAAGGGGGAATTCCCAGACCCCCGGGGGATTTTTGCCGTTTGCCGTGTTTTCCACCCTCCTCCTCTGATGGAAAACAGTAACTGTGTTTCAAAAGCGGACAAAAATCATCCTCAGTGGCCTTTTAAATTTTTAAAAAATATCCCTTTCTAAACCCCAACCGCTTTTTTTGGTCATCAAAGAGGTTTTCCCAAAAGGGATTTATCCCCAGGGGGGGGTACACGATTGACTTTTGGGGCTGCTTCATTTTGGACGGGATGCTGTGATGCTATGACGACTTTTGTGGCCCCCCCCGGACGGGGAAAAGGTTTAAGACTGCGGATGCGGGTTTTTTTAAACCACTAAAGAACGATTTGGCACGCTGTTCTTTACTGAGATTCAAAAGGGGCCCTGACCCAGCGCTGACAGGCCTGACGGTCCTGAAACCCCCAACGACCGCTGGCCTTTGCGGTTTTCCCGCCAGCACTGGAAGGAGCCCCTTTTCCTCGTCCCTTTTTTACCTCCAGGGTTACTCCCCCTCTTTTGCTCGCTTCCCACCCCCTTTTTCGCTCCCATTTCAAAAGAAAAAAATTTTAAAAGGGAAGGTATGGAAGATTTTTGAAAGTCCTTATTACAAAAAGGGAAAATTCAGAGAAAATTTTTAAAATTCCCCTCAAAATTTCCTACTGCCAACTGGGATTAGAAACTAAAATGTTTTCCTTGCAAATACCTTGAAATCCCTTTTCGGGGAAAAACCCGGTAAAGACAAAATCAACATTGTTTTTCCTTCAGCCCCGGGGAAAAAACAACGCCCAGAAAGGACTAGGAATTGTTAGTTTTCAAAAAAAATTTTCATACAATTGCACTTTTCCCCCAAATTTGAGATTCACCAAACCAATAAAACTATTCAAAGTTACAGGGAAAAAATTTCCCCTTTTTTGTAGCAATGACAAATGAGAACAGTTACTAAAAATTTTTCCCGTACAGGTTACGGGTTGTCTATTTGAAAAAACGGGGGCCGCCCCAAACTTGAAAATACAGTTTAATTTAAAAAAAAATACGGAAACAAACGGTTTTTTTTTGCACCTAAAAACCTAAAACCGAAAGGGCCCTACAAAATTGCTGAATTCAAATTTAAGTGAAAGGTTGGCCCTTTGAACAAACCCGGGCCGGGGGCCAAAGTAAAAAAACATGTAATTAAATTTTTACGGGGTTAACAAAGGGTTGGTTTTTTTGCCCCCAAAAAAATTTAAAATTTTGGGGGTGACTACAAAATTGCTGTATTCAAATTTTAATTTGCAAGGGGCTCTATGAACAAAGTTTGGACTGCCCCAAAAGTGAAAAAACACTTTTTAAAATTGGGTACGGATAACAAACTGGTTTTTTTTCACCTATAAATAAACCTGCGGTTGACAAAAAAAATTTGGGCTGTATTAAAATTTTTAATGAAAGGGTTTCTCTTTTAAAAAACAGCTGGCCCGCGCCAAAATGAAAAACACTAATTAAAATTTTTTGTAGGGGTTTTTAATAAATAGGGGGGGGGGGGGGGGGGGCGGGGGGGGGGTTTTTTTTTGGCACCTAAAAATACACCTGGGGTGACTAAAAAGTTCTGAAACCCATATTTTGAAAAACAAAGTGGGGCCCTTTTGAACAAAACGAGGTTTCGCCAAAGTGAAAAAAAACTAATTAAATCGGTCCCAAAAAAAATAAAAGGTGATTTTTGCACCTATCAAATACACCTTTAGTTACAAGAAAAGAATCTGTACCCCCAATATAAGTACAAGGCGGGCACAAAATACAAGCAAAATTTTTCAAAAAACGGGCCAAAAACTTTTTCATTTTCAATCCCGGGGGTCAAACCCAATTCTGGGCTCCCAAAATACCCCACTCCCCTTTCAAAACCCCTGCCTGTCTGCCTGGTTCCCCCCCCAAACCCTCCCCCCCCCCGCAAAACCCCAAAACCCCCCCCCAAAACCCTCCCCCCCCGGCGTACAGCGCTAGATGTTTCTTTAAAACACTAAAACCTTTAGCTAACTAAAACTGAAATTCCTAGTCTACCTATGTTCTATTTTTCACACTAAAAGCTTAGTTGTCTGTGGGGGATTAAAATAGAATTTGTTTTGGGCTGAGTTTTTAATTAAAAAAGTTACCTAGCAAACCCCTCTCTTATTGAGACACAAACACACACGGGGGCTGAACAGGAAGGGGCGGGTTCTATGAAAAACCCGAGGTCTGTGATTTTTTCCCAGCCAACCCAGCAACCAAAACAAAATCCCAGTCATGACCCCCCAAAACACAATTTACACCCTGCTCTATTCTCTAAGCTTTTTGCCCCAAAAATTGACGAAACCCGCCAAAAAATGGCGCTATATTAAATTTTTTTATTTTTGCAGATTTTAAACCCCAAATTATCGCGTGATCAAAAAAATTCCTTTCAACATAAAAACCGTGCCAAATTTCCCAACTTTGTCAATAAAAATCGCTTAAACCACTCCTCAAAGCCCACCCAACCAACCTCTCCATAACACTTTTGGTGATATTAATGGGAACTCCCGGGGGGGAACCCCTCTAAATTGCTTTAAATTGCTTTTGAAGTAAACAGTTTGTTTTTGACCTCAGCATATAAGAAGTTAACTGGTGGGGGTAGGGTAAAATGTAAAAAGGGAAGGGAGAAAAGGGCCGATCGTCGGGAAATTTTGTTTTGGAAAATGTTGCATTCACTAAAACATGTTGAAAACATTTACTCGGCCCCAAAAAGTTTTAAACAAAATTCCCGGGAAAATTTTTCCCTGTGGCCCCTTTCTCTTTTTCGGGTAATCTTGGCCTGCTTCCTTCTACTTGCTAAATTTTTCCCGGATTTTCCCCCTTTTCCCGCTTCCTTTATAACCTCTTGTATTTCGTGTACAGCCCTCAGACAATCAGATTGCAATGCACATTGTCCTGTCAGATGGAGTCCTTATGCCTGCGCTGTACACGGCAGCGCGAGCTCTGTCGGAGGCCGATAGAGTCCTTGTTTCGGTTTTTTTAAATTTATTTTAAAGGCCTTTTAATTTTAAAAAGAACGTTGATGCATAAAAAATAATAATGTGTATTCCTTCCCAAAACCCCCTTTTTTCAATTAAAATTTTAAAAGCATTAAACTACCGTACAATTATCCTTTCACTGCAATGCACAGCCAGCGAGACAGGATTTTGGGCTTTCGTAATACTGTGGAAAGCCAAAAATTAACTCCCCCGGAAACTCCAGTTTTTTCCCTTGATAATTAAAGGGGTATTCTCGCTACAAACCTGTATTTTCAGATTAGGAAACAGTAAAAAATAAGCACTTTTTAAATTGGGTTTTCCCTTTACCTAAATCATTTGGGAAATAGCGGATATGAGTTTTTTACGGCATCAATAGCTTTTTTTTGGGTTTTTTTTTTTTTTTTGGCCCTTTTTTTTATTTTTTTTTTTATTTTTTTTTCCGGGACAGGGGAAAACCCCCCCCCCCCCCTTTCCTGTGATTTTCAGGCTGACATTTCTTCACCCTTTTTTGGGACACACCCCTTGTGGGATTCTGCCCCTTTGGACCCGCTCCTCCCACATGTGATTGGGCTAAATGCACTTTTTCCTTTAAACCTTTTGGGTGGGTCCCCAAAACATGAAATGCCCCGGGGACACTCCCTAGCGTTTTGGGCTTTGCAACACTTTTTTGGTTTACCCCCTCTAAAGCTGTTAAAACCCAAAAGTGAAACCGGCTAGGGTGAGAGGGGTTTTTCCGGCTTCTTAGTAATTTTTTTTTCCCCCAGCCCTAAGGGGCGAAAGAACGGAGAAATTTAAACTGACTTTTTAAAACCTCAAAAACCCTTTTTATATAAATACAGCCCTTATATCCTGTGCCCCCTTCCCTTTATAACACAATTTCAACCCAGTCCCTCCCGATAACAGGGAGGAGGGGCATTTGTCCCCTTCCTCACATTTTGGTTTTATTCATTCCCAGGGTTTATAAAATATTTTAGCACCACAAGGAGTTGTGGACCCTTGAAGCTGAAGGTTTCTGCAGACACTGAGAACACTGCGGGAAGACTGCAAACTTTTCCCCTCCAGACAACCTTCCCCTTACCCTGCTTCACACGGGAATTTTAATGATGCCCAAAAGCTTTTCAGGTGAGGAGGGGACCACCCTGGAGGGAAGAGGGACACGCCCCGGGGCAGGAGAGACATGCCTTGCGGGGGAGAAACACCCCCTAGAAAGGAGAAAACATACCCCCCAAAGCGGGAGAGACACGCCAAATCTCCTTTGGAGAACCACCCCCGAGGAAAAGTCACCCCCCTAAATTTCCAAAATAAAATTTCCAATAAATTAATTTGAAGAGAAACGGAACATTTTAAAAACGAAAAAACCCCTTTTTAACCTTTTTTTTGGGCCGCCCATCCCCCCACACAAAACTTTTGATCTAATTTCTCAGAAAAACCCTTTCCAAAGCGGAAACGGGAGGTTCTTAAAAAAGGGGAAGATCTCCCTTTAGGGGAGCCCAAATATAGGGGGGAAGTTTTAAAATTTTGCCTTTTGCACCCCCACGAAGCATCTACATATCCCAAGGCATTTTTGGGAAAAAGGAAAGTTATAAGTTTAAAGGCCCCAAAACTTTTGGGAAATTAAAAAAATCCTAAATTTTGTTTTTGGAACCAAAACCCAAAAAAACTGGGTCTTTGGAAAAAAAAAGGGATTTTTTACCCAAACCAGCATCACCCATCTGAACAGCCTTATACTTAGCAAAAACGATGCAAAATATTTACAGGAGGTTTCTTAAAAAATTTTTTTGGCCCAAACAGTATAAACCCATTTTGGCCAAATTCCACGGCTCCTTTTTTAAAGTAAGTCTGTTGGGCCACTGGGCTGGCCCCTCATCTGTGTGGGGTTTTTGCTGAAAGGGGTGGCCGCCTTTGCAGTGTAGGGACCCCAAATTTTAAAAAAAATTTCGCCGGAAGTGACAAGGGGCCATACTTTTTATGACAAAAAATTTAACAAAAAACCCCCGGGTTCATTTTTTTTTGAAAATTTTTTGGCTGAAAAGCATTACATCAACGTATAGTGTGAGTATGTGCGGTCCATGCCTCTCCCTCCAGGTTTGAAACTAAGCATGATTTATCATTCAGCAGTCGGCTGGTTGAGGAAAGTTGCTAGGGGCAAGCATTGACCTGGATGGGATCTGGCACTGGGGCATTACATCATTGGAGGGAAAAAGTGTGAGGGTAGACATAGGGCTGTGGTCTAGGTGTCGGCGAAGGGTGTATGCTTGCTTCCCTGTGTTGTTTATGATGTGTTATTGGTGAGAGATGAGTGTGAGACCTGAGTGGTGACTACGGGAGAATGCAAGTAGCTAGCAAGGTCCTGATGCTGATGTTTGGCCTGTGGAAAAGCTGCACAGTGGGTTGCCAAAAATGCCATTGCAAACCCAGTGACAAGCCTAAATTCAACTATTTGTAAGGTGAATGGAACACCTGTAGCTGGATGTCTGACTCCTAACCCAGTGTCATGTAACTGCTTGATGGTTTGTGTCCACACTGTTTGCCAACTTAGGCTTGGGATGTGAGGTCCAATTTGTCTTGCAGTACAGAATAGACCACTACCCACCATTCTTCACATCAGATGATCCGGCCATGCAGAGATTCTCCTCCAAGCACCTTCTGCTGGTCATGCTGGTATGTCTTTGTTCTTCCAACCCCTGCAATATTGAGCAGTGCTGACAACTCGACTAGGAATTTAGCGATCTGCCAGAGAAGTATACCAATGTCTCTCAGTTCAAGGATTCTGCCCCAGAGTTGTCTTAACAGAATTATGGGCCCCTGGGCATAGCACTGCAGTGGGCCCTGCCCAAATATATGACATCACACTTGGCCATGCCTCGAGTTCCCCCCCCCCAGCACACCCACTTATATGTGAACACTAGCATCCTGCTGCCCACAAGACTATTTGGCAGAGCAGAGGGCCTTTGGCTCCCTTCTCCACCATGGTTTTTAACTATTTGCACATCCTAATACACACAAACATTAAATAAGTGAAGCCAACCAAGAGATCCAGGGTATTTTTGTATTCCTGGGACATACACTCACCGGTCACTTTATTAGGTACACCTGTCCAACTGCTCGTTAACACTTAATTTCTAATCAGCCAATCACATGGGGGCCCCCTCAGTGCATTTAGGCATGTAGCCCATGGTAAAGCCCAATTTCCCCCTTTGCAGTTTCAAACCAGCATCAGTTTTGGGAAAGAAAGGTATTTGAGTCCCTTTGAACTGGCAGGGTTTTTGGTGCCCAGAAGGCTGGTCTGAGTTTTTTGGGAAAACTGCTGATTTTCCTGGGATTTTCCCCGCAAAACCCAAAAAAAACCCCTCTGGGGGGTTTTACAGAAAGGGGGTCCAAAAAAAGAAAAACATCCATTGAGCGGCAGCCCGGGGGCCAAAAATGCCTTTGATTTCCAGGGGGTAAAAGGGAAAAAGGGCAGACGGGGTTCAAAGCTGATAAAAAAGGGCAACAGTGACCCCAAATAGCCACCCTTACAACCAAGGTAGGGCAAAAAGAGCATCTCTGAACGAAACAGTACGGCGAACTTTGGGCAGAGGGGGCTACAGCAGCAAAATACCACCCCGGGGGTCCACCCCTTTTCACCCTAAAACAGAAACGGGAGCCCCTTTTTCCCCCAAGTCCTCAAAATTTTGGAAGTAGAAGTTTTTGGAAAAATTTTTTGCCGGGTTCTGATGACCCTCGATTTCTGCTGGGGACAATTGGAAGGTAGGGGTTCAAAATTTTGGCGTCAAAAACATGAAAGCAGGGGTTTCCACCCTTTGCCTTTTATAAAAAGGTTTTCGGGCTGGGGGTTGGGGTTGCATGGGGGTGGGGAATTTTTTCTTGCACCCCTTTGGGGCCCCCCCTTGGGTACCAAATTGACCCATCGTTGAAAACACCTTGGGGAATTTTATCCCACGAAGAATTGAGGCATTTTCTGAAGGCAAAAGGGGGCCAACCCGTTACTGGGATGGTGAAACCTAAAAATTGGGCCCGGTGAGGGGGTACTTTAAACCATTTGGGGGCCCCCTACACTTTTGGGGCCCCCCTGGGAAAATATTTAAGGGGGCCAAATGAAAAAAAATGGCCATGTTCTGCCCCTCTCAGTTTACAACAAGTGATGTTTAATTTGGCACTTTAAAAAAAATGGGGAGGCATCCACAATCCTCCGCCCCAAAATTGATTTCCTTTTTTTATTTTTGTTTTCATGGGGCAAAAAAAAACCGGGCTTTCAGTCTGGTTTTAAAAATAACCCCCCCCACAGGCTGCAGATCAGATTGGAGGGGTTTTTGAAAAGGCGGGGCTTTTGAAAGATCTTGAAACCAGCTACTTCTAAAATTTTACTTAGTTTTTAGGGCTTTCCCCTTTTTTTTGGGTGTTGAAAATTCAGTGTTTTTCATCCCTTTTAATAATGTCCGATTTTTTGGATCTTCGTGGGGCCCATTTTTGGGCCATGTTTCCCCCAGTTTCCATTACTTTTTTTTTAGTAAAATGTTTTATCTTCCCTTGGTCTTCATGATAGTGCCCCACCAATAAAATTTTTTGGGGGTTTTCCCCCGGGTTTCCCTTTTAAACCATTAACCACCCCAAAAGCACATCTCCCTTTCAAAGTGTTTTTGGGCCCTTTCCCCAAACAGGGGCCCAAAAAAAGATTTTTTCCCTTCCTTATACAATTTGGGTGTCAGTGTCGGACTACGGCGCTTAGGGTCCACACGTGGAGTTGATTTTAGGGGCCACCAGTTGAGCTGTTGCTGGGCCCACCCTTTACAGCTACGGGTAAAGGGCTGACATGCTTCCAAATTACTTTTTCCTTTTTGCTTTTGCCTTTTTTAAACCCCTTTTTTCCCCTCTTCTTATTATGTATATGCAGTTAAAACTCCATGTCTGCCATGGTCTTTAGGCTAAATTTTGGGGGGGTTTACCCAAAACCCTGTGGCCCAAATCTGACCCGTTATAAATATATTTTAGAGAAAAAACAAATCCCTTTTAGTTAGGGTTGGGGATTCCACACCTAAACAAAAAAAATTGTAAAAATATTTTTAAAAAAATCTAAAAATATTAAAATTTCGAATCACCCCCTCTTTTTTTCCCATTCTTCAAATAAAAAAGTTACACATAACTGGTATCATCGCATCCATAAAAGTCTGATCTATTAAAATATAACATAATTTTCATGCCTTTTCCCGGGTTTTTTTCTTTTTATTTATCTGTTATGTCGGGTTTCATTTGAAATTATTTTTTTAAGACAAGTAAACTATAAGGGATTAGGGAAACTCTTGTTTAAAAAAACATCATTTATCCTGTATGCTAAATACCGTAGAAGAAAAAAATCTAAATTCCAAAATTGTGGGTTTTTTAGGTCATTTCAAGTCCCCAGAAAATTGGCATAAAAAATTATCAAAAATTCACTTGTGTACCCAGATGGTACCTTTAAAAAGTACACTTCAGCCCGCAAAAGATGAGCCCTCACTCAGGTCTATAGAAGGAAGAACAAAAAAATTATTGGTCGCAGAAAATGGCTCTGTGGTGCAAATTGAAGAAATAGAGAATTTCTGTATTTTTTGAAAAGTACTAAAACAGAATAAAAACCCTACATGTTTGCTATCACCGGAATGATATCAATCTGAAGAACACAGATAACGTCCACCGAAGAGTGAATGCTATAAAAACAAAACCCCCGCACACATGGCACAAGTACATTTGTTTTGACGTTTTGCCCCACTTAGAACTTTTTTGGGAGTTAACAAGCATATTAATTGGGTGCAGACAATTGCACCATTAAAAAGTACATTGTGTCTGTCCAAACAAAACCCTCGTATGTCTATGTAAATGGAAAAGTTATAGCTCTTGGACAGCAGGGAGGAAAAAAATGAAGAGCCAAAAAATTATGAACGGCTGTCAGGAATAATAATAATAATAATAATCTTTATTTGTATAGCGCCAACATATTCAGCAGCACATTACATATTTAGAGGGGACAGACAAAAGACAGACATTACACAATAAAAGCTACTTACAGATGAGACACATAGCATGAGGGTCCTGCTCGCAAGAGCTTACAATCTATTAGGGTGTATGGGGGAGACGAAGGGTAAGAAGTGCTTGGTTTACAATGGTCTAGCCATGTTTCATAAATAGGAGGTGGTTTACATAAAAATTGGGGGAACCTGCCACACTGACAGTACAGCTATATACAGATAAGTGCCTGTGAGTGCCCTAGTGTAGGGAGTGACAGATATGTGTGACAGCAGGTAGGGGTTAGCAATTAAAGATCTTGATATGCCAGAGTAAGAAAATGTGTTCACAAGGCCCTCTTAAAACTATGAGGGTTGTGAGTGTGCCTGATCACCTGTGGTAGCATGTTCCAGAGAACTGGGGCAGCACGTGTGAAATCTTTGAGACGGGCATGGGAGGTTTGGAGACATGTAGTCTAAGATCATCAGAAGAGCGCAGAGAGCAGGTAAGGTGGTAGACAGAGATGAGGGATGAGATGTAGGGGGGTGCAGCGCTGTGGAGAGCTTTATGGGTGAGAGTGATTAGTTTATGTTGTATTCTGTAATGGATGGGCAACCAGTGCAGTGACTGACACAGGGTAGAGGCATCAGTATAGCGGATGGAAAGAAAGACAAGCCTGGCTGCTGCATTCAGGACAGATTGGAGAGGGGAGAGTTTGCAGAGAGGGAGACCGATAAGCAGGGAGTTGCAGTAGTCAAGACGAGAAAGAATAAGAGCAACAATGAGAGTTTGAGTTGTTTCCACAGTGAGAAATGGACGGATTCTGGAGATGTTCTTGAGGTGCAGGTGACAGGAGCGGGCAAGGGATTGGATATAGGGGGTGAAGGTCAGATCAGAGTCTAGAATAACCCCCAAGACACCGGGCCTGCTGTGTAGAAGTTATGGTGGTGCCACACACTGAGCCAAAAATAGCATTGTGAGTTGGTTAGTAAATGGTGGAAAGACAAGAAGTTCAGTTTTAGAGAGGTTTAGTTTAAGACAGAGGGAAGACATGACGTCAGAGAAAGAGGACAGACAGTCACTGGTGTTTTGTAACAGGGCAAGAATGATGTCACGGGAAGAGGTGTATAATTGGGTGTCATCGGGAAGAGGTTAATTGCTTGCCAATTCTTAGGATTATCGTTTATTGTGTTTACCATCAGTACAGTTGTGTGTTATACGTTCGGGATGTAATTCTTGGTACAGATCTCCCCGCTATGTGATATTACTGATCTGCAGTTTCAATTTTGACTGTAAGACCTGCTAATATTAGCACATATGTTATTCTGTGCTGAAAGAGACCCTCAGTTCCCAAGTACAGTACATCTCCTGGATCATTGAATAGCACCTGCAAGTCTGTTTGTTTTCCTTTTTTGATAACAAATTCACAGAAAAATGCTGACGTCCTCCATTTCAGACACTTTTGTACTAAATGAAACAGAAAACCAAACCTCATTAGGCAGTGATGCCCCCAACACAAGCCCAGAACCTCCGAGCACCTTTTATTCATTTATTTCTTTTTTTTTTAACAAAGAAAATGCTGACCATAAATAGACGATTTGCGATAATTAAAATCAGAACATTTTAGCAGCCGGCAAAGTGTCATTTTGCTATAATTGTACCTGAGCTGAGGAGGCAGACTGCGAAGAGAAAGCTGAGGCGAAAAATAAAATATCAGAACACAAGATAAATAGCAGAATATAACTCGATGGGGACGATACTTCACATTTACACAGAGGGACGTCTCATCTTTACTATCACTTGGGCAAAGCAAACCAAGATAATATTTGTCTTCATACATAAGGTGTATTTGCAGAAGTTGTTGTTGGAGGATATTGTTTTGGGGTAGGATTCGAATTGTGGATAACAGGTTTGGTTCTCTACTCTTTGTGATGAGTGATACAGTCGGGCTCATGACAAATTGTAAGTAAATATCCTATAAATTTACAAAACTTACTGTATATACTCAAGTATAAGCCAACCCGAATATAAGCCGAGGTACCTAATTTTACCACAAAAACTGGGAAAACGTATTGACTTGAGTACAAGTCTAGGGTAGCAAATGCAGCAAGTAAGTAAGTGATGCCCATTCATTAACCAGGACAAACAGCCATAGAAAAGAGCAGCAACTAGAGGACTTGTGCCACAATGTATGAAATGATTGTCCCCAGTAATTAGCCATGTTACACACACACAGAGCTCAGCTACATGTAGATTACACACATAAAGCTCTGCTACATGTACATTATACACAGCTCCACTGCAGGCACATATAACACACAAATACACAGCTCTGCATGAGCTCTTCCGGCAGTGATCACAACAAGTACAGCAGAATTCTGAATACACTGAGCAGCATAACATGACTCCCCCCCCATGTGACATCATCACAGGTCCTGGAAGCACACTCCAGCACTTTCGGCTGAGGTATGTAGTACTTTGGATACATAGAACTTGAGTATAAGCTGAGGAAGGCTTTTTCAGCATAAAAAGGTATATACGGTATCCCTTGCCCCAATGTAGCTTAGCCCTATCCATGAAACTTGTTAATGCTCTCCCCATAAGAATAATACCTCTCTTTCTTTTGGTTTTTTCAACATTGTAATCTAAAATATGTTGGTGACCTTACTCATTGACAAATACGCAAAGACATATAGCCATGCTCCTCATCGGTCTTCGGGCTCAACTATCTCCAGTGAGAATGGGTGAGTAAACCACAGTAATAGTGGAGCGCATAGTTTCCTGCCTTCCAATTTTTTTGCGGCATGTTCCCACCAATGGGAGCACAAATGGGGCCTGGCTTATGCAAACTCTAACACAGAAAGATAAAAACAGCCAGCTCTCCTCTCCATTACGGCAGGTATGCACGGAACCATGAGGCACATGGTAAGCAAAGAAACTTGGCAGAAAATTCTGCAAACCTATGACTAAGAGCTGATGGCTCGGAAAGCGTCAGTTTTTCCTGCCTTTACGATTATGCTGATCTTTTTAGACTGTATTTGCTGCAAATTATTTTATGCAAACTCTGCCTAAAATGGGTGTTCCCAGGCATTCCAAAAAAGTAAAAGTGGATGATTGGTCACCAAATGCAATGTCCATCAGAAAAAATCATGTAGTCAAAATCGGAGCCTGGAGGAAAGATTCACATTGGTGAATTGAGGAAAGTGACAAAGAAAGTTGCTCTAGCACTTTGGTAAAAAATATATGTATTTATTTCAACAGCTCATAAAAAAAACAGCAAGTATCTAAAAACAAAGCGACGTCCTAGGACAGCAAGGTCTTTCCAAGGTTGTTCCAGTGGTGGGGCCAACATTTCCCAAATTCGGGAGATACAAGTTTGGTAATGACCATGTCCCATGACAATGCCAATAATACCAGCTGTAGTAATAGAGCACTATGGCAGAAATGGATGAGCCACACTTGTTTTGCACTGTATGCTGTCTCCTCTCCTCATTCTCTGGTCCCAGAATCAATGTAGAGGACCATAAGACGGAACTAAATTGAGTACCGCATCAGCTTAGTTAAGCAAACCTATTGCAACAGGGGCGCAACTAGAGAAGCCTGGGCCCCACAGAAAAATTTTTGATCCCGCCCCCCCTGCCACGGACATTTACCGGGACCTCTTACTAAGTCATGCAGTTAATAGATAATACCAGTGGCAAATATCTCACCATACATATCCCCATCATACTATGAAACAAATCCACTATACCAACATTACCAATAACGCTATTATATAATGACCCGATTATCCTGCCAGAACACAACCACAAATTACCACCATATAGTGAATGAATCACACCCCTATACTATTACTGAATAAAGATCAGTATACAAAGACCTATATTACCATGGGTGGGATAGCGGGTACAGGCAATAGCAGCACAGTCTCCTAGAGGGAAGGAGAGGAACAGAGGATTCACCCCCTGGAGAATGTGTTAGAGCTATAGCCTGAACCCCTCAGAATCATATTACCATGTAGGTTGACCCACAGTAGATAGGTTGGTAGGGCCTAGGTGTGTAGGTGGGCATTAGTTTGGCCACAGATAGGTAGATAGGACCAAGTTAGTTAGGTAGATTGGCCCTAGATTGGCAGTAGTTAGGCCCCAGGTAGGTAGGCAGCCCCCAGTTGGCTAGGTAGATTGTAGGTAGGCCCCAGATAGGCCCCAGGTAGAAAGGTTGGCTGTAGGCAGCCTCCTTGTGGATAGGTAGGCTGTAGGTAAGCCCCAGGCAGCTAAGTAGGTGGTTGCTAAGCCCCAGGTTGCTAGGTAGGTAGGCTAGAGGTGGGTCCCAGGTCGCTAGGTAGATAAGGTTTAGGTGGGCCCCAGATAGGTAGTTAGGCAGGCTATAGGTAGGACAAAGGTAACTAAGGTGTAGGTGGGACTAATATAGGTTGTTATATAGGCGAGGGGGGGGGGCCCGAGGACGGAAGGAAGGAAGGAAGGATAAAATTACACTTCTCAGACCAGAGCAGATCAGAAAGACGGACTACCAAGCAATCCTCCCACTATTGTGATATTAGAGCTTACAGAGGGAAAATTAGAAATGTGCTTAGTTTAAAAAACATATAAAAAAAAACAACCACCCAATTTTTAAAAAACAAAATTAAAAAAATCATGTAATAGTCACACTTTGCTTGCCAATATGTGAAAAAAAATGTATGGAAGTGTCTCTTTAAAGGCCACATGTATGAAACTGTTTAGGTCTAAAACTCACTCTTGCCCATAGTAACCTATGGGCAAAAAAGTGAGTTTTAGACCTAAACAGGTTCATACATGAGGCCCTAAGTGTTATATGATAGAAACCAAATTTTCAAGGCTTCAAAAAAAGGATAGTACCAGTCCATGACATTGGTGGTCCATAGAGAATGGTAGTCCATAGTTTTGCAACAAGTGCATGCAACAAGCATGAGATTCTCGTATAACTGTTGCACCAAAAAAATATCAATAAGAAAGATATGAGATAAAAAAAAAGTTACAAGATAGTTGCTCTATGGTTACTAATGAAGTTCTTCCCCATTGCAATGATAGTCCTACAATTTCACTAATGAGTCATTTTTGGTAGGACTGAACTATGCATCTTGCAGTATAGAAGGAATGTGACAATGTAAGATACCCCGACTCCTCTCTCGCATTCTCAGAGCCGGTAGGATAGCGGAAGATTCTGACATGCTCCTCATTAGAATGGATGGAAATGAAAGTATAAACTATAAAATATTACTGTAAAGGGAGCTAGATACACCTGGAATGTATGTGTGCTCGTACTGTATATAGCCTACTGTAATGTATGGCTCAGCAACAAGAATCTTCTATAAATTCCATATCATGTAATGTTAACCAAAAGTAACTAAGGAGAAAATTAAACGTTAATTTTTCCAACTGGAAATACTGACAGTCAGAAATAATAACTTATCGGGCCGTGTCAACCCTTTCCGCTTGAGCACCCACCTCCTGCTGCTGTGCATGACCTTTAAACTAAATAGAAAATAAAACCAGACTGTGTTCCCTGCATTGGGGCAGCCTGACTATGCTATTTGTACTATGGATCTCCCCCACTTTCCTCATAGGGCACAGCCAGTGCTGGGCAGAGGTGGCAGTGCCAGCACAGAGAGTGGCACCTCCACGCCACTCTGTTCAGCAACTAACAAGTAGTGGCGTAGATCTGACAGCCCTACCTACCACCCTAGCCACTCCTCAAGGCACTCCAAAAGCTTTTGAACCCTCTGTTAGGCGCACCTCTAGCCAGAGCCGTCTCTCCCATTGGGCAGGTTAGGCGATTGCTCGGGGGCCCCACGAGCACAGGGGGCCCTCCCGAGCAGCCAGATTCCCAGCCCAGTGACTTAACTCTGCCCCTGTGGTGGGTCCAGGCGGCACGCTGATGTGTAGGCTCGGACCAGCCGCGTCTTTAAGTGGGGCAGGAGGCGATGCCACCGCGTCCTGCGCCGCTCTTTCTCCTAGGCCAACAGTCCGCAGGCTTCAGGCCTACTAAATCCAAGGAACCACGTCACCTCATCACATCGCTCACGCCGGAAATCGGCTCCCGGAGCGAGGTCCTCAGCAGGAGAGAGCGGAAAGGTAAGTAGTGTTTTTAATCTTTTTTTTTTTTTATGTCAGAGGCGCCTATAACCTACAAAGAGTCATATACATGGGGCTATAACATATAGGACAGCTTATACATGGGGCTATAACCTACAGTGGGGCATATACATGGGGCTATAACCTACAGGGGGGCATATACAGGGGGCTATAACCTACAGTGGGGCATATACATGGGGCTAAAACATACAGGTGTCATATACATGGGGCTAAAACGTACAGGGGGGCATATACAGTAGGCTAAAACGTACAGGGGGCATATACAGGGGGCTATAACCTACAGGGGGCATGTACGGGGGGCTATAACCTACAGGGGGGCATGTACAAGGTGCTATAACCTACAGGGGCCTATATACAGGGGGCAATAACCTACAGGGGGCTTTATGCAGGGGATCTATAACTTACAGGAGCTTAAATACATGGGGACTATAACCTACAAGGACTTATATACAGGGGGCTATATACAGGGGTCCTATAACCTACATGGGCTTATATACAGGTGCCTATAACCTACAGGGGGCTATAAATGCAGGAGGTAGTATATCTATCTACAGGGGGCTGTACAGTATACCTAGCTACAGGGGGCAGTATATCTAATTGTACCTACAAGAGGCTGTATATTTTCCTACAGGTAGTAGCATATTTACCAACACGGAGCTGTATACCGACCTATTCAGATCTATATACCTACCTACTGGGGTCTAGATACAGAGGTAGGAAGTGCTGATAAAGTGAGAAGTCTAAGATGTTTCTGTGATAAATTCTGCAGGGACGAGTTGTGGCTGGGAGAAGTCATCATGGTGGTCTGGGCAGGATGGAGAAGAAAAGGGAAAAAGAGAACGATGGATCAGATAAGACGTCTCCTGTGAGTCCCTGGATGTCAGAAGTTATTTCTCTTCTGTGTTGGATCAGTGCTATAGTGTTTACTTTTTTACTTTTTCACTTTTTTCTCTTTTTCCCATAAGGGATTTTTATCAGTGATCTTCAGATCACTGATACAATAGAGATCAGTACAGAGCAGAACTGCTCTGTACTGTTCTCTATGGCAACTGTCAATCAACATGCCCAGCAATGCCCAGAATGCATTGTCGAGCATGGTGAGGTCTCGGACAGCCCATTAGTGTTTATTACACTCCCGGGCTGTCAGGTACGGACACAGCAGCGGCGATCACTGCTCCTGCACCAAGAAAAGGCAGAAGGAGTTCACTTTTTCCACCTTTGTCTTAGTTGTGGCAATCTTTTTACCATGCAGTTTCACGGAGCCACAGCCAGCTTCACACTCATACTTACTATTCAGGATATGGGTGGTTCTATAGCAGCGATTGAAATAGTTCATAGATGTTCCTAGCTGTTCCTGTTACACTGACATGACTGCTAGAAAGAAGATACTACAAAGCTACAGAGCTCTTAAGAATGAAAGCTTCTCATTTAGCTAAGTAAAAAAAGTCTGTTGCTAGAGATAAGACTCTGCAGAAGGTAACTCATCATGTTTGGACAGACTGACTGATGGCAGCTTGGAGCAGTGAGAGATAAGAGAGAGCAGGAAAATGTGGGGAGAGATGGTCGGTAACCAAAGAAACCTTTTTTACCTCCCGACCAAAGCAAGATCAACAAAGCAATGTGTTTAGTAAGACTCTACATTTACCTTTCCCTACATGTTAAAAGCTCATCATTGTGGGGAGAAACTTCCTTTATTACCAGCACAAATGTATTCTGATAAACTAGTGCATCTCAAAAAATATCACTGAAAAGATAATAATAATTTAAGTCAAATACAGAAACCCATATATTGTATAGACTCATTACAGTTTGAATTACAGGGTTTCATATAATACATTTGTGAGCCCTATAACAAATAAGAGTCCTGGAGAACCCCTTTCATTTTCAATGATATTCTAAATTTTTGAGATGCACTAGTATAAAGTGACATACCCATAGCCTTTAATAGACCCAATGTGGTCCACTGTTGACAACATCTGGCATAGACAAGTATACATTTTATTTGTGGAGCTATTCTTTCCCACAAAGAAGGTAAAAACTGGCCTAAAACAGACCAGATGTTGTCAAAAGTAGCTCTCATTTGGTCTACTGAAGTCGACAGATATGTAGGGCTGTCATAGGTAATTTCAGGGCCCGATAGAGCTAAAGCTTCTGAGCACCCACCCATTAGCAGTTTTTATCTTTGGACCCTTTTTTCAAATTTGATCATGGCCCTGATAGGTGCCCTGCCAGTACTGCCCTGATGGTGCCCCTGCTGGTAGGCTACCGTGTATAATTGAATATTTTTGTGTTGCTATTGAGATGTGTATATACTGTATATGGTATGGGGGAAACTCATGATGTGGGTATATCCAAATATATATATATATTTGTACTAAAACAGAATCTTCAACGATTAGGTTGATTTGCAAGGTTTTTAAAAGTGATGATGGATGAGAAGCCTGTCCTCAATACAATCTTTCTTAAATAAAACATCATCCTCTCCAAAACACCATGTCAGTATCCACTAACGCAATTTCTGATATGTGCTATGAAAGATTAAAGTAAAGGTCACAAACTCAATTTTTACCAGAAGGGCGAAGGCTCCCCCTACACTGGAAACGCAAACAGGCATTATTGCGAGATGCCGGCTCACTGCAAAGTGAAGAAAACTTTTTGAAGCTTGACATGTTGGGTAATATCAAGTCGCGTCGTCCCTACTGATATCTCTTCTTATTATCCTGACATAAGTTTCTCGAAAGACAGGACTTGTTTCTCCACCAGTGAAACATCAATAAATTCTAGGGCCAGTGTAGTGTCGCTAAGACTCAATCGTCTCAGTTTCTAGATAAAACTACTTGTCATTTCCGAGCATCAACACAGAATTATTTTTTCATGGCGCCCCTTAACCCAGTAGAGGTTGCAATCTAATTTCCCATACAAAAGACAAACACTGGACTAGGGTTTAGCTTGTAGAAGAAAGCTAAGGTCACTCACCTGCTCGCGATCCATTGCCACGCTCATGTTCCCTGTCTGGAAGGGATTCAGGCAGCACTATCTCACTCTTGGTCAGATATATTTGTCATTATCCAGGTAGATCACATCTTATCCACCAAAAATGCACACAAAAAGGAGAAGTCTGCACTCCAAGTTGCAGTCAACCTTGCTGATAAGATAAGGTTGGAAAAAGTCCATTGAGTCCAACCCATAATCCTACTGTGTTGATCCAGCGGAAGGCAAAAACCTCAATGACGTGGCTGACAATTACTCAATACAAGAGGAAAAAATCCTTTCTGAGTCCAAATCTGGCAAACGGAATAAATCTTCAGATCAGTGTCCTATCTCCAGAATCTAGTCCCCATAACCTGCTATATTATAATTTTTTTTAAAAAAAGGCATCTCAGGTCTTGGTCACATCTACGGTTGAAGTTCTATCAAGAGCCTCCATCACAGATGCGGTGCCAGATCTGGTACATGATGGATTCCAATGGCGCCCAATAAACTCTATTGACTGAAATGGGGTCTGTTCGTTTTCTATCATGGGGTCTTTAATTTTAAAATAAAAAGTAGCCTTTAATAGTGTACTATTTTTTACTTTTTTTTTTTTTTAACGTAATTTGTGACAGAAGCTTCTAATGGGAGCTCCAACATAAACGTAAACTTGCCAAAACCCTTCTTGAATTTGTTTAATAAATTTGCATTCTCAACATCCTGTGGTTTCGACTTCCATAGTCTCGCCACTAACCTTCTTTCCTCTACACATGGAGGATGCCACCTAGTCTTGGGTACGGGTCTAGGTCGAAATAAAAGCTCACACAAGAGATCTTTATTTTGTCCATTCTCACATTTGCCCCTAAGGTGATTTTTTTCAAGCTAAATATCCCCAAGTTTGATAGTCTGTCTTGGCGCAGCTGCCTGACATTGATCACTAAATTTAAAACTACTATAAACCGATATCTCCAAAACTTTTAAAATGGTAGCCTAACTAAGTAGCAGTATGATACTGTACATAATTGCACAGGAAAAATAGGTCCATGGACAAAAGATGGACAGGCCTTCGGTCCCGTAGATCCATTTTTCAGGGCTGAGATTATGTAACGTTCTTCTGTAGAAGACTTTATTTCACAACATGCAGATGAATACAAATATGCATAAAGTCAAAGGATAAATGTAAAAAGCTGGGGAGCGGATCCATGGAAAGTAAGGGGTAAAAAGGAACAAAACGGTAAAAAGGCAACAGCAGAACAGAAAACCGGCAGAAGTCAAGTCCAGGCAGAACAAAAGACTGATGACGAGAGAAGCAAAGCAGGAATCCAACATGTCCAGGAAAATCTCAGCAAAGACTGGAGCCAAAGGCTGATCTATAAAGCTGAGCCTAATTGTTGAGTAGCTCAACCTTGGAGAGTACTCAGAGGTAGGGCTTAACCTTTGCCTTGCTGGGTCAGTCAAACCTCCAGGATCAAGTGTGCAAATCGTGACAGTGTCTCCTGTGCTCCTGGAAGGGTAAGAAGAAATGGCTGACCTCCTACTAACTATTTATATCTCCTTGGAAGGAGGGGCTTAAACCTCTGGCATGCTCCAACATATACAACAAAAGGCGAGCGGGCAAATAGAGTAGGAGAGGATACCATATAAGCCTTTTCACCCCTTACTATCCTCAATAATCAGAGGGTGTACTGTAATCTAGCTTTATACTGTTTATGTGTTTTCATCTGTCAGATGCCAAAAAACATGTTTTTAATGTAATAAAGCCCCTGATATTTACTCACTTATCTACAATTGGCTCATTCTATGGTATATTATTTCTATGAGCAGACACTTAGGGCCACATGTATGAAAACGATTTAGGTCTAAAACTCACTTTTTTGCTCATAGTAACCCACGGGCAACAAAGTGAGTTTTAGACCTAAACCATTATCATACATGTGGCCCTAAAAGGAATTTTGCATTCATAAAATTGCTAATTTGCATAACCGCTCCCTTCTCTATATCTTTGCCTTAATTTCTAGATACCTTCCCTCACGCAACCTCTGCTCCTTCTTTTCTGCTCTCTTCTTATTAACTTCTCACACAACCATCTCCAAGACTTCTCTCGTGCTTCCCCCATACTCTGGAACTCACTGCCCCAACATCATCAGACTCTCCTCCACTTTCACCAGCTTCAAAAGCAACCTGAAAACCCATCTCTACAGAAGCCTATAACCTATAAAAACCCTGCTACTCCTACACCACCATACACACATCTCCGTCCCTCACCTTCTGTCTCTTCCACCCTTCCCTGTAGACTGTAAGCCTTCGTGGGCAGAGTCCTCTCTCCTTCTATACCAGTTGTTAATCTTTTATCATTACTATTGTACTTGTTTGACACATATTATGTATGTTACCCCCCTCGAATGTACAGCTCCCTGGAACTAATGGTGCTTAAAAATAAATTATAATAATAATAAATAATGATATTTTTGACTAGTCAGTGTCTACACTTGCTCTACTACCTGGATAAAGACCTAATGAATGTAAAAACATTGCACATGTTCGTCTGAATCAAGGATTGGTGTTTGATCTATCTATGGAGTGCTGCCATGTTTTAATCTTTTAAGCTTCGTACTGTGCAATGAAATATGTTTCAGAAGTGTTGTCTATTCTTGATATGATACTACAGCCTCAATAATAAAGCTTGCCTGAATGAATACTAAATAAAATACTTGCCCAAACCCAGGGGCTGATATTGGTAAGCATAAAATGTAAGTTCATGTTTTCAGTGCTAGTAGTAGAAGTAGTAGTAGTAGTAGTAGTAGTAGTAGTAGTATTAGTAGTAATAGTAGTAGTAGTAGTAGTAGTAGTAGTAGTAGAACTAGTCTACAAGAGCAGATCTTGGGACCACAGACAAGGAATTGCAATATACTTATCCATGTACAGTTGTGTCCATCCTTAACTTGTCTCTAAATCTGAGATATCCCAAAACTAATGGCATGATATGGTATAGAAACATGAAGAAAAACCATACACGTCTGATGGATGCCACCAATCAACCAGAATGATGTTACACTAGAAATTCAACCTAAATCCAAGTGCCTCAATTCAATTTGACCCAAATAAATTTTTGGCAATATTAGGCCAAAAATCTACCATAAAGGGGTTTTGCCGCAATCTAATGTTGACGTGGGATCCTCCAAAATTGGTATTTAATCACTTTTCTAAATACCGTATATACTCGAGCATAAGCCGACCCGAGTATAAGCCGAGGCACCTACTTTTGCCCAAAAAAACGGGAAAACTTATTGACTTGAGTATAAGCCTAGGGTAGAAAATGCAGCGGCTACTGGTAAATTTTAAAAATAAAAATGGATACCATTAAAATAGGCAGTTTAATGTCCCCCATAGGCAGTTATAGGCAGATATATGGCCCCATAGGCCGATATATGGCCCCATAGGCAGGTATATGTCCCAAAAGGCAGGTATATGTCCCAATATGCATGTAATAGGCATTTATATGTCCCCCATAAGCAGATTATAGGCAGGTCAGGTATATGGCCCCATACGCAGGGAATAGGCAGGTATATGGCCCCATAGGCAGGTATATGGCAGGTTTATGGCAGGCTATAGGCAGATATATGACAGGCTGTAGGCAGGCTGTAGGCAGGTATATGGCAGGCTATAGGCAGGAACATGGCAGGCTATAGGCACGTATATGGAAGGCTATAGGCAGGTATATGGCAGGCTGTAGTCAGGTATAGGGCAGGCTATAGGCAGGTATAGGGCAGGCTATAGGCAGGTATAGGGCAGGCTGTAGGCAGGTTTAGGGCAGGCTGTAGGAAGGTATAGGACAGGCTGTAGGCAGGTATAGGGCAGGCTGTAGGCAGGTATAAGGCAGGCTGTAGGCAGGTATAGGGCAGGCTGTAGGCAGGCTATAGGCAGGTATAGGGCAGGCTGTAGGCAGGTATAGGGCAGGCTGTAGGCAGGTATAGGGCAGGCTGTAGGCAGGTATAGGGCAGGATGTAGGCAGGTATAGGGCAGGCCGTAGGCAGTTTAAAAGAAATAAAAAACAAACACCTTGCTCCCGCACCGCTCCGCCTCCCGGCCGCTCTGCTCCCTCTTCACTCACAGACAGGGTGATGTCATCAAACCGCGCACGCAGCGTGATGACACACGCTGCCTGTGCCGGAAACTCCGGGCGGCTGCCCGGAGTCCACTGCGGAGCAGGGAGCACTCGCTCTCTGCTCCGCAGTGATTTCTCTTCACCTATATGCTTGCCGGAGGAGTCGCATATAGGTGAAGGGATCGCCGACAGTGCCCGGGCCACCGCAGCGCCCAGACACTGTGGGCTCACTTGGCCTTCAGTTATATGCGCTCCCTGAGGAGTCGTGTATAACTAAAGTGTCCCTGCCGGCGCCCAGGCCCTCGCAGTGTCCGAGCGCCGACAGTGTCTCGAGTATAAGCAGAGGGGAGATTTTTCAGCACATTTTTTGTGCTGAAAAACTCGGCTTATACTCGAGTATATATGGTATATGTGAATATAAAAAGTGTAGCCTGTGAGAGCTACAGCCTGACTAAGAGGCCCTTAGTTTCCTGACTGTTTACATTAGCTACGACCAGGAGCTGACAGGAGCTGATCTGGCCGCACTTGCGTTGTTTGCACTTCTTATCTGATGGCAGGGCACATGAACAAGCTTTGAAGGGAGTGGTAGAAAATAGCCTATGTCTTTTGTATAGCGAATCCACTGGTTGTAATGTAATTATCTGAGTAAATATGCAGACACTTCCTGGATCCCTGCTCAGCCTTCCTCTCCCCCCTGCAGCAGTCTGTGAACGAACAAAAGAACGCTGCCTGCTTGGAACTTATCTTCTCTCCTGAGCAGATAAGAGGGAGAAACAAAACTCGTAGAGCCTGTGCACAAAACAGTTATCCTCTGTGGATTAGCCATACATGTTTGCTCAACTACAACGACTGAGTATCAGGAGCATGCATGGGAGGTGGAGAGATTACATCACAGAGGAGGTACTTGTTTTTTTAAACACAGAAACACAACGCCCATTTCCTTACGACTTTAGATCAGAGTTTCAGCCTGTTAGGTGAAGAAATCAATTCTTGGCAAAACCCCTTTAACAATAACCTTAATCCTAAATTGGGGTTAATTTTTCTTCTTACTGGTTTGATTATACTAATTTACCCAATCCCTTTTACTTCCAGTCGTATGAGACTGTCACTCCGATGTCTCTTCGGTCTACCTCTCTTCTGGTCTCACACCACATTAGGCTTACCTATGTAACATTGAACAGGAAGTGATGTCAGACCGAGGGACGTTGAAGCAGCAGAGGCGCTGGGCCTGAAGTGCTGGCGAATGGGAAAGTTAACTTAAAACCAGTAAAAAGAAAAGTTCAGGCTGTTATTGGACCAAACTCAAATATTGCACAAGTTTGATCAAACCAGTGTCGAACTGAATGGACCCAGATTTCACAAACACTAAATCATGTTAACACCTCCATGCACATTTTACCAATATTTTTTTATTATTATTATTATTATTATTATTATTATTATTATTTAGTGTTAGATTGAGTTTGTAGCATAACAAATTGTAAAACTTAAAAGGATTATCACACTTTTTTTTTTTTTAAAAATCCATGCACCCCTATAATTTGTCAAAACAGCAGAAACGTATCATAAGCAGGTCACTGTGTACTTTCCTTCTTTCCTTTTTCCCTCCGGTTTCTCCTTTCATCAGCCTGTTTTCATAGAGGATTTTATGGTCCTGCTGCCCAGCATACATGACTGCCCTTTGCTTGGGGGCATAACTAAACTTTATTGGGCACCATAGCAAAATAAGATGGGCCTCAAAACCCCCGTATAGAAAATTTAAATTGCAGTATAATGAGCAATAATTAAAGGCTGCTCGGACGTTTCTTCTAAACTGCATATACATCTTTGGGAGAGGCATAAAGGTGGAGAGAAAGAGGCAAAAAGCAAGAGGCAGAGTATAATAGGCATGTACAGGAGCTGTAGGGTGGGCCACCAGATTCAACTCCACTGGTGGACCCTCAAGAATCAACTCCACTGGTGGGCTCAAGAATCATCTCCACTGGTGGGACCCAAGAATCAACTCCACTGGTGGGCTCAAGAATCATCTCCACTGGTTAGTCCCAAGAATCAACTCCACTGGTGGACCCTCAAAAATCAACTCCACTGATGGACCCCAAGAATCATTTCCACTGGTGGGCCCCAAGAAGAAACTCCACTGCTGTGCCTCAAGAAACAACTCCACTGGTGGGTCCCAGGCATCCCAGTCTGACATTTATTAAAGGTATAAATAATGGTGCCACATGTCAGAGAAGCTACTGCTAAGCAGCAAAAAGTCAACAGTGCCTATAAAAAAGTATTTGATTCTTGCACATGAGTGAGCCCCCTCATCCACTAGAGCTATTTTCACTCCCTCCCCCCAACACACACCTTTCTCAAATGCGGCCGTGCAGGTCACCAGTCTCATCCTCAGTGATCTCCTGTGCTGTGTCTCTCAAGGACCATGCTGTACACCGTACTTACATGCCAGCCATGTGCAGTGAGACAGCTTCAATGTGCATGGTCAAACTAGAGTGCAAATTGCAGAACATACATTCATTTTCAATAACTTAATGTTTTTACATTTATTTTTTATGTAGGGGAAAATATGGTATATTTTAGATTATGGTTAGAGATGGGCGAATTGATTCCAACGAAGTGGAATTCGTTTAGAATTTCAGGAAAACTTCGGTTTTGAACGAAGTCGAAGTTTGGGGGACTTCGGGTGAACGAAGTGTGCTTTTGATTGATAAAATGGCTGCGAACACATGGCGCTACATGGGGCAAAGCACTCTGGGAGGAAGAAGGGCATAGCCTGCATGACATGTGCAGAGATGAAGCCAATCAGAGACCGGCGGGATTCTGTGACGTCACCGCACTATATAAGTCCGGGCGCGACGCCGGGAGCTCACACTCCTCTCACTGTGCTCATCAGGGAAGGTGCTGCCGCGGCTGATTGTTACTGAAGAACTGATTTTTATATAGCGATTTTTGTGGGGTGTCTCAGCTTGTCTCAGAGACTGCTTCTCTTAACGTTCTATTTCTGATTTTTTTAGGTATTGGATCTGAATCCAGTGTGCGTCCAGTGCAGCTGCATATACATTTTAATGCTATCTGCTCACAGCACATTGAATATCCAAGGGTGATCTAAGCCAGTTCCTTTTGTATTCATTTAAAGAAACAGCGTTTTTACAATACAAATCCCAAATTCATTTTTGGCTGCTCAATTCTTTGGGCGCAATTTACATCCAGGGTTAATAAGCTTGTTTTTCAGCTGTGGTGACTCCAAGAAACGTCATTTTCACCGCCAAAATATATAAAATTTTTCCTGTAGACTAATTCACAAGCATATGTTAATTACAATTTTATCTCTTGTTGTGGGGCGTAAAAAACACGCAATTGTAACACGCTACAAAGCTACGAGTTTGGGTTTGGCTCAATTCTTTGGCGCAATTTACATCCAAGGTTAACTAAGTATTTTTCTGCAGTTGCACTCAGTAAAAGAAACTTTCTTTTTCACCGCCACTGAAGAAATCCGTAGCATAATTCATATCCGAAGGTTTAATTAAGCCCTTTACATTCAGTAAAATACACAGAGTTATTTAAAGGGCACATACAATTTAAATTTTTTTCCTGCCTATTTGTGGAGCGCAATTTAAAACCAAGGTTACCCAAGCTTCTTAGTGGGTTTCTTTGTAGTCAACACAGGGTGTGTATCTATCAATACAGATATCTTCACAAACAGGTTTGTACATTTTTGAACAAACAGTATGTCAGACAGAGAGGTGGCAGCTCTTCACCTGCAAGTGGCAGAGGCACAAATATTCCTGGAGCAGACCCAGGTCGCAGAACAGCAAGGGACGTCGCAGCAGGGGTCACTTTGGTGAGGCCACAACTGCCGCTGTCATCTAATGGCCTATGCTGACAGCAACCCAATGGTTCTTGATTGGTTACTAGGGCATCCACTTCCTCCCAATGACATCTGACAACCCCACCAAGAGTCGTTGGAACGTCAACACAACCCTTAGTTGGCATGGCCCGGAGCGGGTCAGGCCCTCACCTGGCCTCAACCCGTCCTCTGTCCCATCCGGTTCCCTCAGCCAGAGATCTACTATGTGGTCTGGGCTCAGCGCCACTATATAGCGAGGAAAGAACAATTTGAGGAGGCAGTCAGCAGCTACTTGGCAGCGAAGAAATGGGCCAATATCCCCTCTTCTTGCATAGGCGGGAAAGTATAGATGTTGAGAGTGGCATGGGAGGTCATGTTGTGAGAGGTCAGCCTCGCATACCAAGACCGGTGATGAGGACAGCAGTGAAAGATGAAAAAACAAATAATTTATGATGTAGCCGACCGCACTTGGGAGCCGGGTGAGGCAAGGCTTCACATCGTCAGGAAAGAGGGCGTCAGCTTGCGCGTCAGGCAGCGGCGCAGCCAGCAAGGGGGTTGTGTGGCCGTGAGTCAGCGGGGTAGCAGCGGTGTGAGGTCGGGAGCCAAGCGGCCATGGGGCAAAAAAACCCGCTTCGCAGGTCCAAGAAATAGCGGAAAAAGGGCTCAGCGAGGCAGCGGCGGCAGTAGTCACTCAGTGCAGACCTTGGCGGAAAATCCGATAACTTGCGGTGTGGCAGTTCTTTGCTAAGACACGGAGGAGCCGAATATGTGTATATGTAAGAATCTGTAAGCAGAAAGTGAAGCGTGGCCAGGAGCTAACGTTGGCACCAAAGGCCCTGCTTCAAACACATGCAGCCGTCACCATCCGGGGGCCTGGGAGAAACGTGGCTCAGATGTTGGGGGTCCATCCTGCCCCGCACAGCAGCGCAGCGCCCAGTGGACCCCATGCCATTGCAGCCATCAAGGGTCCACCACCCCCTGCAGAAGGGAGCTGTTTCTCTTTGACATCATCTCCCGGTCCAGATGCTCCTGCTCCTTGCACTCATGGGCGCCAGCAGTCGTTCAGCGAGGCGATTGCAAAGAGAAAACATTATGCTCCAACACATCCTAAGGTTTCAGAAGCTGACCATAACTCCTGTCCAAAGTTGTTGGTGCTGCAGTCCCCCCCTTTCCAAATGGTGGACTCTGCACCGTTCAAGAACTAATGGCTTGTCCGATTAGATGGAGAGTTCCAAGCCGTAATTTTTTTCCAGGGGCAGTCCCCAGCACTTCATAAATATGTTAGAACAAAGGTGGGCCATCCTTGAGCTTAGGGTTTTTTCCAAAGGTGCACGCAGCGGGGACGTCGGGAGCGAACAAACGGTCAGGCCAGTACTTTTCCTTTTAAAACGGCCCACTGGGGGAATGTTTTCCCGGGCCCAGGCACAGCAACAATTTGGACAGGAAAAGGGCCCTTTTCCCTCCACTTGTCAAACTGCGTCCCTGCGCCAATGTCCCCTCCTCCTCCTCCCCCCCCCCACAACCTCCTCCACAAGTATGCCCACTACCACGGGTGTGGGGCACGCTTGTCCCCAGTTTCTACACCTGGCTTCCTCGGCGAACGAAGTCACACGGGGGAAAGGAAAGCTCCCGCATGCAAAAAGACACGATTGGGGGTTTTTCCTCCCAACCCAAACTGTAAATCGGAACCATGGTGACGGACAAGGGGAGGAACAGGGGTTCCGCGCTGCACCGGGGAGGGAGGGGTTCCATTCGCCCTGCAGGGCCACTTTTAAATTTTGGGTTGTAAAACTTTTCCTAAATCTTCCACCGATCTTAAAAACATTCAAAAAATGGCCAGGGAAAATGTGCATGACTTTATCCATTCCTACAAAGCCAAAACACCCTCCCTCGAGTTCAGCGGCAGAAGGGCCCCCACCAACACACTCTGATATCGATTTTCCACCCATTGGAATTCCCCCCTGCACATGTTGGGCCGACTGATGAACAAGAAAAGGGCCCTTAACGATTTTTTTTTATGACCAGGCAACAGAATACCCCCCGTGTAACTTTGATGTCACCGTGCAGCTCATGCGTGACCCCCCGTTTGTTGAGGCCCTTCGGGAGGCAAATTCGCCCTAGCTTTATGGGCTTTTTGATAATACTTTAATGCAATTTAATAAAGGGGAAAGGGGGGGAACCCCCCGAATACAACCAAAAATTCATTTTTTTTTAAAACATGGTGGCAGGGGTCATAACTAGAACAAAAGATTATGATTTTCGAAAGGGGTCCCAATTTGAACAGTTTCAATCAAAAACCTTTTTGAAAAATTTAGGTTTAAACATCCTCTGACCCTATCCTTTTGTGATAACCATAACCCAACCCAAATAGGATTAGGATTTTGGGGTTTTTTCAAGGGTTTAGGATTTAAATTTTCCAGCGGGAACAAGATGCCCAAATTTGGCCCCCAATTCCAATCCCACTTCCCATCCAATTCACTTCGAGTTTTTAAAATTTACCCAAGGCCCCAAGGTACAAAGTGACACTGATGGACCCAATGGGAAGTTAGGCCCAACAGAAGCACGCATTCCTGACTGGTAGTAACCCGAACTCATAAAAAACCCATAATTTGGGATTAGGTTGCATTTACTGTCAATTTTTTGCCGATTTTTCCCAAAAAAAGGATTTGTGCCAACCAAACCAAACACTTGGTTTTGGATTAAGTACTCACAATGAAATCCATAGCAAACACACCAAAGGTACACCTTAGCCTTTTCCTTTGACACCAACAAAACCCCTTTCTTGAACTTGGTCAATTACCCATCATCAAACCTCTTGGGGCTACAAGCCAAGTTCCCCTGCTTTTTACAGTAAAGAACGTCATGATCTGCTAGCAACCCCCACTTTTGTAAGGGATTTGGGTTCCCCAAAAGGCGGGGAAATTTTTGAGACCTGTGCGGGGCCTCACTCGCTGTGATCTGTGTTTCCCGACTACCCTGACAGAATCCATTCTGTAACGATGGGGAAATCTTTTTCCTGTAGACAAGGACGACCCCTTGTCACGGGGTTGAAACCCAAGGTAAAAAGATCATTGAAACTCATTTTACACGGAAATTTAAAATTTGCCCCTAAGGGGCCTTTTTTCAAGACGGGAAAGAAAGGTTTTTTTTTTTTAAACCCTTTTTTGGCATAAAATGTGCCAAAAGTAAGCCGGCGCGATGTAGAATGTCCCAAACTACTTTTCGGGCACATTGTTCGCAAGACTTGAATTTTTTAATGCGCCTTAACATGGGGGGCGTTCGGGGGGATCACCCCACATCCGTAATATTAACCATATATAAGGGGTTTTCGGCAAAACTAGGTACATTACTGCTCGGACAGGCAGACCTTTTCCAATGTGGTCTGACCCCCGAGGATCGCAGTGGACAATTTATTTTTAGGGCAAAAAATGTCCAATTTTTCTAAATTTCCACCAATAAATAAAAAAAATGTTTTATAAAATTATCAAACTAATAAATTTAAATTTTTAAAAAATTAAAAAAAATGTTATCATATAAAAAAAATAAAAAATATAAAAAGCCCAAAATAAAAAATATCTCCTATAAAATGTATTTAAATTTTATAGAATCTAAAACTAGTTTTACATTAAATAACCCACTGATCATGTTGTTCAGATTTTTAATTTTTACTACACTTGAAATTTATTTTTGCTGCTCTCACCCTTTATTCTACATACAGCAAGAGCCAGCACAGCACAGGTATTGCTGGCCCGTTCCACCAAGCAGGATCATCCCAAAAGTTTCTAGTCACTGGCATGCTATTCTAATGACTCTTCTTTTATTTCCAGCCTATCTATAGCCTTTACACATGGTTGGCGCCTTCCCTCATACATGTCTCTCAAGATTTTTGTTGTTGGGGTTCAGTTGCAGCACCGCTAGCATTATCACTAATGGTCCACAGGATCTCGCTTGAGGACTACACCTTATATTATCTTTTAATCATATTAACTATCTTTATAGAAGTTACATGTTTAAATTTTAAAAAAATAATAAATTTACAACTTTTTTTGTTTTTTTTTTTTTTTTACCCCGCTCCTTCTCCTCATTTCCAGTTGGGTCACATTGTACAGCTGTCGTTCTTCTAGCCCACCGAGTGCCACACACCACAGTTCTCTTCAAACAGAAAATAAAACTCAAGTGACTTGCAATAATAAAAGTAATTTCGGGAGACAATGAGATCAGCAGATTGATTAAAACAATCTTCTTTTCTTTTAATTGAAATGGACAGCTTTGATGTCACTATCAGAGAAAATAACATTCATTCATCTCAAATAAAGCAGATTTAGCACTAGCTTTGTACAAGTGATAACATTTTGTCCCATTTTATTGTTTTTTAAATTTTCCCTTAATTTAATCATTGTTACATTCTTTACTTTATTTTACACCATGTTATTTTGGGAATTTATTTCTTTGTTATTCTACACAACTGCGGTTAATGCACACTAGTTGTTCCATTAAAACACTCATAAACCCCACTAAGCTCTCCCTGATGTTTCACCTCACTCCCCTCCCTCATCTCTGTCTACCACCCTACTTTTTGCTGATGATCTTAGATTCAATTCCTGCATCAACCAAACCTCCCTCTCCCGCCTCCAAAGCTTCAAACATGGCTGCACCAGTTCTTGAAATGTGCTACCCTGCACAATCAGATTAGATCACTAGTGTTGAGCGATTTTATCGAGAAAAGTTAAAATCGAGTCGATTTTTGCGGTTATCTAGATCTCGATCCGATCTGATTTTTTCTGGAAAAAATCGAGTAAAAAATCGAGATCGAGACTTCAGATCTTTCCCTTTTCCCCTCTTCCTGTACTTTATGGGCCCAAACCCATCATGCAGATACACGGGGGGGGGGGGGGTTTAAACATCACCAGTGAGGGGGGAGGGATGTCATTGGGGCTAAAATCACATGACCTTTTTTATCATTCACTGTACTTCCTGCTGAAACCCTTTCAATTCAGACGTTAACTGAACACATTGCCCCCTCTCTGTGCTTGGTTTTAGAGCAGGGAGACACACCCTTTCCCAGCGATTTTCACAAAGGAAAAGCTGCAAGAAGATTTAAAAAACTTATAGTTAGGGATTTTTTAATTTTTTGAGCTGCATCTTTACCCTCTTTTTTTGATTTTCCCAAAAGTTACTTGCGCAGTTTTTTTGGGGGGGAGCTTGGGCACAAACAATGTTAGGAAATCCTCAAAAGAAATCGCGTGATAACTGGTTTTTTGCAAAAATGTCATTTTGTGCCCAAAATTCCTTGCTGAAGTTTTGTGGCACAGCCATATACAGAAACGTTGGAAATCGCTCGCTCAAAAAGAAATTGCTGTGATTTACTATTTCTAGCAGAAAATTTAATTCCGTGCCCAAAATTTTCCTTGCTCAGTTTTTAGGGACACTGGGTAAAAAACATTGTTCTTTCCATAAAACCCCCAATTTACAAAACATTATATAGAAACAATTCTGTTTCTAATTCTCATTGCCTGTTGCAAAGTATAAGGATTCAAGAACACTGTGGATTTGATGTTAGAGTTCTTCCATAAGACCACATTTTACAGATTTCCATAAAAAAATTTACAGTACAGTGCATAGGGTTAACCAGGGCTTTTGGGACGCTAGGATAAGGAATGGAGGAGGATAAGGCAGGGCTGGAAACACTACCGAATTCCGTCATGGAAAGGTTGGCACAATTCCCGAGGAGGAGGGAAAATCTCGTTATGCCCACAACCCCGAGGCTTGGAAAAAACCCGGCACAACTCACAGATCTTTGGATCTACTTACCGCAACATACCACTCATCAAGACAATCAAAAATGAAAGCAATTACGGGTCCACCCCCTTGACCCCGTTACAAATCAAAGTGAAACATTTTCCTTCCTACCCACAAAATGACAGTAAAAGCAGGAATCTAAGACAGGCTCATTGACCAATCGAGACATCTATTCGTTTTTCACGTCTGGGGGCCCCCCAAAGCAGCGCTACCACTTCCCTGCTAAGCTACGCTGTCTTCATCTTTTCAGAAAATTTAATGTTGTACCTGTTAGCCATAGAAGTAAAAAGGTGAAAAATCGGGGCGATACCTTTTAAGGCAACTAGTATATTTGATAGTGGCTTTCGAGAGGTATCTCTTCTTCAGACTGAGTTATACAACAAACGAAAACAAGACTTTTTTAACACACAAGACATGGATCTTCAAAGGATTTAAATTCTTAAAAATAAAAAAATGCAAAAATATGGTACAGCGTTATTTAAAACCCTGTAAAAAGTTTTAAACGCCCTGGAAACTGTGAGGGTGAGGGGGGAAGTAAACCCAGAAAATTTTTTTCCTTATCTTTTTAAAAGCAATCAGGGAGATTGTTGCACTCACAGTTCCCCACTTTAGCTTAAACATAAAAGCGGGCCCATAAATATTTAACCCATTTTCCCAAAAGGTTTTTAAAGTTTTGCATTAATTTTTTTCCCCAATTCCTTCCTCTCCCTTTGAGTTTTAAAATCTCCCATTAAGGGACCTTTCCCTGCAAATCTTCCATGGAATGATTTTCCCCCCAAAAGAAATGTGGGGCCCCCTGGCAAAAATAAATTTTCTTTTGTTAAAAAGGGGGAAAATTCTGTGGATTTCATACGCTGGCTGAGTCTTCCCCTTTTTTTCCCCCAAAAAAGGGGCCCCTGTGGTTTGGACATTCCCATACACTTTAATTTCCGGAAAACCCCAAAATTGCTAGCCCTGCAGGAAAATTTTCCCCCTTTTTCTGGCACCTGTTTGGGAAGGGTGGGCAGGCCCACGTCACCCCTTTGTGGATGTGTTGCAGGTCTTGAAATGTTCTCCCAGGCGGGGTGAGGTGCCATTTTCAGTTTGGGGCCTTCAGGGGCCCCACCGGGCAAAAAAGGCGCCACAGGTTTGGGGGTTTTCCCCAAAAAGGAGGGGAAGGGGGACTGGGAATATGTCTTTGATTTTTTTGTTGCCCCAAATGAAGCACGGTTGGGGGGCCCTTTGGCAATTTTCGAGGATCCCATTTTGTGGGTTGTAGGTTTATAACCCTAGGGGCAACCTTTTCTTCCCTTCTGGGTTTTCTTTGTAGGGAAAAGCAACAATTTGCTTTTGGGATTTTTTAAATAACCAACAGAGGGCCCCCTGTGGGTTTCCCTCACCCCCTTTCCCCCCATAAGGGCCTTTTTTTTTGATATGCAGTTCAAAGTGGAGGGCGAAAGGGCAAAACAAAACCCCTTTACAAGCCGTTCGTTCGGGTGCTCCCTTAAGGAAAATTTTTCCCCTTTCCTGAGCTACCCGATGTTTCCCACCCCGCCAGCCATTTATTCTTTCCCTACAATCCCACTGAAGGGGGGAAAAAAAACCCCCTTAAACAGCGTTGACTGAAATTTTGGAGATACAAACCCTTGGCAAAAAAAAAAACCCTTTTTTTGCTTTAAAAAACCTCGGGGGGTTTCCAAAAGCAAATTGAGGTTTTGTTACAACCAACAGGGGGCGCTGGGGGCTTCTCACCCCTTTTTCCCCATAATCCCTTGTGATATGCAGATGCAAAGCAGGGGGGAAAAAGGGCAAAAAAAAAAACTCTAAACCCCCGTTTTTTCGGTGCTCCTTTTAAAGGGGAAAGATTTTTTCCCTTCCAAATTTGCAGGTTCAAACCCAAATTTCCTGGGCTGCAAAATACACTCCCTTTAAAAAGCCTGCCGGGCCTGTTTTGTTTTTCGACCGCCCCCCCCCTCCCCTCCCCGCAGCATCCCAGCGCTAGTTTCCCTTTTTTAAAAAAGGTCTAGTTAATTAACTAAAAAGTGAAATTCTTTTGGGGAAAAGACCCCGGCACCGTCCTGCTTTAATGAGAGAAAACGGGCCCACACGGATGTTGAAAAGGAAACCGCTGTTCTATGCAAAACGAGGTCATGTGTTTTTTTCCAGCCAATGACAACCATAACCATCAAAAGTTATGACGTCGCACACCCAGCTCACACCTGCTCTATGCCAAAAGCTGATTTGCTGGCCGCCAAAATGACAGGAAGCGCCAAAAATGGGCGCAATATTAATAGATTATGCGCAGATTCTCACCTAAATTATCGCGTGATCGGAAATTTCCAATCATCCTAAAAACCGTGCCGATTTCAACTTTGTCGATTATAATCGCTCATCCCTAGTAATAACATATTTAGAATGGTTAAAAAAAGACATATGTCATTACCCGGTTTGTGTGGGCGGGGAAGCACTCTCGGATATCTAGAGCCATTTTGATGCGACCACGTTTGGAAGGAGGCCTCTCACTACTGAACTTCCAGGCTTACTTCTTAGCTTCTGTGGCTGTCAGAATCCTGGATTGCTTTCATTGCGCGCAGGATAAATGCTGGATTCAGATGGAATCCACCCTACATGGCCACCCTGTGGCACCCCTGTCATGGCTCCCATTATCCATGCTGCCCAAGAAAGCCTTGTGCACTCTTCCCTTCATAACTCAAACTACCATAAGGATTTGTAGGGCCTATCCTACCTCTATGAACATCCTATCTCCGGGAGGCCCTCTCACCCCACTAACAGGGAACACGCTTTTAGCTGACGAGTTACGGTCCGCGTCCTTAGCGCTCCGAGGAGACAGAAACTTTCTGACAGTGGGAGACCTTTGTGAGGGGGACGCGTTTCGCTCTTACTCTGACCTTGTTTCAGATTTTGCCTCAACTCGCTTTTCTAGACTAAACTTCTATCAATTACGAAGTTTTTACTCTTCAAATAAAGCAATCCTATCCCTGAATAGGTCCCTTAAGCCCTTTGAGACGTGGTGTGTTAAGAGGGTCCATTCCGCACACCGTCTTTCAAAGATTTATGGTCTTTTAACTGCCCCCCCCAAACTCCTTGAAACTCTCATATCAATCAGCATGGGAAAGGGACTTGTCCAGGTCCTTCTCGGTTGAAGACTGGAGTAAAATTTTCCTCTTGGTACACAAGACTTCTGTCTCGGTTAGGATTCAAGAAATGAATTACAAAATTCTTACCCGGTGGTATCGGGTTCCTTCCCTGCTACATTCCATCTATCCAGCAGTACTCGACACCTGTTGGCGTTGCCAAAAAGAGACTGGGACCATGATTCACATATGGTGGGGATGTTCTTCCCTTCAACCCTTTTGGAATACAATCATCCGTGCTATTCGTCTGATATGCGATGAGCAGCTGCGAAATGACCCAGCGGTCCTACTCCTTTTTGACATTCATTTGCCGACCCATGTGTTGAAAACACACCTGATCTCAGCCCTCCTAAACGCGGCAAAAGCAGTTATCCCCAGACTGTGGCGATCCGCTACCTGCCCCTCCACTACAGATTGGTATAAGGAGGTACATATGGTTTGTAGAATGGAGGAACTGCGTAGCGAATCACTCAACGAGGCGGAACGCTTCTTGCACATCTGGAACGACTGGTTAGTTTTCTGTAAGTCCCCACTCTATAAAACCCTCTGAGAGACACCTCCTGAACTCTGCCTCTGCGATCTCACCCGAGTGCTGAGAAGACCACCTTTCTGTGCCGCGTGGTCACCGGCTCCGGCTGCACCCTCCCCCTCCTTGTCCCTTTCCTTCCAGGTTCTAACATGTTTTCCCTTTGCTCTGTTTCTAAAGGCTATGTGGGTTTTAATTGATTTATTTCTATTTATGGAGCACTATGATTTACATGGGCCAGAAAAGGATCAAACTGCTTTGCTCACTTCATCTGTGCCCTGGAAAATACCTGAAGTCTTGCCACTCTTACAGAGCTATTTTCTACTATTACCAAGAGTTGTCTTTACTCCCCCTGCTGGTCCTGGTGGCGTGTATCTTGACACTAAGCCCAGACCAGAGAGAGGATAGGCTAATTTTTTTTTATTTTTTTTTATTTTGTTTATTTCATGTGAGAGTGTTGTACCGGAATAAGTATGTCATGCCCTCCTTATTCACTACCTCTTGTGACTTTCAGTCAGGTAACAACAAAAAGTACCATGTCGGAATCTATTATTGCTCATGTCCCATGAATCTTTCTTCTCATTACCGTTGATCTGAATGTGCTCTACATGCTTCATGTTCATTTACTCTTTAATAAAGCTGTTTCTTGAATAAGAAAAAAGACATATGTCCATCAAGTTCAACAAAGTGTCGAGAAAGATGTGGATGAAGAGAATGGTAAAGGGAATGTTTAAACTTTGTTCCATCCTACTGATTCTTACTTTGAAACCAATAAGGTAAGAAAAAAATTGTCCTAGAGGAATATTTTATTCCTGATCCCAAAATTGCAATCAGAATGGATCTACATTCTAATAAACATTTTATCTGGGGTAATAAGTATGAAATAATTTGTATAAGTGTTACTTACCTTTTTTGAACCCCCCCCTTGTTCCGCTGAGGCCCGGGCCCGAGGGCAATTTTTACAAAATTTTTTTGTGCTTTTTAAAAAGGCTTTTCAGACAGAGGGAGCATTCCTTAACTTTTTAGGGGTTGTTACATGAAATAGTTTTTCCCCATACTATTTGTAGGGGCCATTTATATACTTATTTAAATAATCATGCCAACCAGAGCTGTCTTTTCTAAAATAAAAACGTTTTTAAATTTTTTAAACTTTTCCAAAACTAAATGCTCCATTCCCCCTTTTAAGTTTTTGGTTTTTTCGCTTTGCATCTCTCTGCTCCATTGCATCCTTTCTATAAAATTTGGGGCCCCCAAAAAATGAACATCAATTCAAAGTAAGGTCCATCAATGCTTTAAAAAGCGGGAATATTTCATCCCGTCCCCCCCAAGTCCATGTCTTCTTTTAACACACACCAAATTTTTTGCTGGCCTTTAAAGGCTGTGATTGACACGAATGCTGTTTATAATCTTTGGATCTACAAGTAAAACCCCAAACCTATCAATGCCCTTGTAACCCCCGTGTATGGGGGGCCCCGGAGCACAAATTTACGCACCTTTAACCCGTTATGTAGGGGCCCCGGGGCTGATGGGTTACTGGAACCCCTCTAACCCAACTGTTATGGGCCACGAATCAGAAGTATCACTGCACCCGCTAAAACCCACTGTGTATGGGGGCCCCAGAGCAGACAGATTCACTGCACCCCCTGCAAAAACCCACTGTATATGGGGCCCCGGAGCAGACGGGTGTCACTGCCCTCTGCTAACCCTACTGTGTATGGGCCCCCCAACAGACGGGTATCATGCACCTTGCTAACCCCCCCCCTTGTATGGAGCCCCGGGGCAGACGGATGACCACCCCCC